>PVJA010024712.1:0-22675 GCA_004027025.1 Myocastor coypus | reverse complement strand
TTTCTGAACTAGAGAAAGCATAACTATAATAAGAGACTTCATACTACTAAAGAAGATATTGATAAATTAGAGAACAAAAAAATTATGGATTCCCTCATTGAGCAATATAGGAAAGAAATAGATCACATGAAACAGTTTGAAAGAGATATACAAGAAAATAAAATGTCAATCACAAGCTGGCAAAACCGCATTATCTAAAATGAAGATAGAGTGTCAGATCTTGAAGACATAGTTGCAGCTAGTGAAAAGGTAAGAAAGGATCCTTAAAAACAGGTAGGAGGCAGGAAAAAATAATTCAACATCTTCAAGATGATGCAAAAATGAAAAATGTGAGATTAATAGGAATCAACGAGAAAGAAGGAGTCAACACAAATGATATAAAAATAATATGGGCAGAAGTAATAGCAGAAAACTTCCCAAATATGAAAAAAAACAATCGGACATTCAGGTAACAGAAGAATACAGAACCCCAAATAATATCAACCCGACTAAAATCACACCCAGACATATAATAGTCAAGATTCCAGAAATCCAGCAGAAGAATAATACACTAAAAGCTGCTAGAGAAAAGAAACAGATCACATTTAAAGAAAAATCCATCAGAATAATGGCAGATTTCGCTTCACAAACCATGAAGTCAAGAAGAGCATGGAGCAGAGGAAACAGAAAAATTCCTTCGCAAGACTTGTGAGAACCCAATAATATCCATAGGCTGCCTGGGCACTGTGGCCACCCTCACCTATGGCCTCTTCTGCTTCCATCGAGGCCACAGCCAGCGCTCCCAGCTCATGATGCGCACCCGGATTGCTGCCCAGGGCTTCACGGTCGCAGACATCTTACTGGGTTTAGCTGTATCTGCTATAAAGTCTCGACCCTGAGTTCGTTGCAGCAGCATTGCATCTGTGTGGTGGTCATTCCAGAACTCAGGAGCAATTACCAGCAGTGCCAAGAGATTTATTCCCACCTCTGCCAGGTTTTTGTGTTGTTATGTAACCAACAGATTCTTTTCAGAAATCCAAATTTGGTTTAGGTGTTGCATACTTCTGTTTGTGCCTCACCTCCTCTATTCCTAGGACATAATAAAATAATAAGCTTATAAAAAAAAAGAAAGAAAGAAAAAAGAAAAGTGATAAAAAAGAGATGTGAATGTAACCAGCAGTGGTGACTGTGAGGGGTGACTGTGCTCCATTGAAGGCCTCTTATTAGGCCCTGGCTTTCGGTACTCTTGTTGTCTGCAGAGAGATGCAAAGCTTAGTGACTAGTTCTACCCTGCCATCCCTTTTTGCAGCTGAAAGTGGCTCCAAGGAGAGTAATGATCTGGCTATCACTGGGTTAACACACCCAGAGGCTTCCTACTATGGAGCCCCATCATCTACCAACAACACTGATTTTCCCAAGGCCAGCTGCTTCAGAATGAATCTTCTTCTTTTTTTGACTTTTTGAGACAGGGTCTCGCTATACAGTTGAGGCTGGCCTTGAGCTCACTTTTGTAGCCCAGGCTGGTCTCGAACTTGCACCAATTCGCCTGCCTCAGCCTCCCGAGTGCTCAGAATGAATCTTCAAATGCTGCAGAAGGCAATGAACAGTGGCATGAAGATGAGCGAAGAAGTAAACGAGGTTGGTTCAAAGAAAGAAAGAGGAAAAAAACCTCTTCGAGACAGCAATGCACCCAAATCTCCTCTGACAGGGTATGTTCAGCTAATGAACGAGTGCTGAGAACAGCTCCAAGCAAAGAGACCAGAAGTCCCATTCCCAGAAATCACAAGAATGTTAGGCAATGAGTGGCGCAAACTGCCTCCCGAGGAAAAGTAGCACTGCCTTGATGAAGCAGACAGAAATAAGGAGCGGTATGTGAAGGAACTGGAGCAGTATCAGAAGACTGAGGCCTACTAGGTCTTCACTAGGAACCTCCAGGACTGGCAGAAAGGCAAATCTCATTGGTAAGATGCAGCCTGACAGGCAACCCGTGATCATGTGAAAGTAACAGAAGTCAAAGAACGGTTTGTGTCTGACATCTACATCTTTATGGAGGAGTTCCTGAGCTACAGTAAAGTGCATGAGGCCAAGGTGCACCAGCTGCGGAAGTCCAACATGGAGTTTTGAGGAGAGAAATGCAGCACTGCAGAAGCACGTGGAGAGCATGCGCACAGCTATGGAGACACTGGAGGTGGATGTGATCCAGAAGTGCTGCTGCAACACAGTCATACAGCAGCACGTGGAGACCCTGTGGTAGATGCTGACCAGCAGCTTTGTCAGCATGCGCTTGCCTGGAAGTGGTGAGACACCAACAGTGGACTCCTATATGAACAGGCTACACAGTATTATTTTAGCGAACCCCCAAGACAATGAAACCTTCATAGCTAGAGCACAAGTTGTGAGCAGGCTTGATTGCCCGGGAATGAATGAGAAGCCATACATGGAAATTGGAACTCTGTGGGAGCCCAGAAGGACCACAGACCCCTCTGCTTGTGAAGAATTGTCTGAGTAGAGCGCCTGCACCCCAGGAAGCCAGATGAGGGAGCAAAGAGGCATGTGTGTGAGAACCACCTATGGATCATCTTCAGCAAGCTGTAAAAGTGTACAGCCACTCTTCCGACTCTTCAGGGCTTCCTCTATGGTCAATTCTATCTCTGTTAAAGCAGATCTGCATATATTCTGCTAACAGGGTGATTCTGAAATCACAGCATCCTGCCTGCAATGGAGAGAAATACTTTCCATTGTTGCATTTCCAATTGGACCCTTTTATCACTGTAGCTCCAGTTTTCTCACTTAGCTGTCACTTTTTTAGAAATGTCTTTGGGGTGATTTTTCTTTCCTTCACCCCCCCCCAAGTCTTGCATCTCTATTTTCTGACCTCTGGGCTGTGTTGCTCAGCAGGGCTGTGAAGCAGTCTCTCTCACTGGATGGCCCCAGTCATTTCCCCTCATGGCCCTGCTGTGATTGCAAAGAGTGGAGCTTCTTGTTGACAGTGTCCTGTGGAGTGAGGCTGTGTTCCCCACCCCACACAGTGTTCAGTGGGTGCCAGCCCTGCTCATGGGCAGCTTTGTGATTGCTGCCCTAAAGAGGAAGGCACCTTCTTCCTTCCAAGGCTGCCTGCTGTTTTCTGAGCAGTGCTCTTACACAGACATGTTGTCCCTGCCCCAGCAAGGCTCTTCTGTCCCCATCTGTTGGCAGTATCGTTTTTTTTTGTTCTTGTTTCAGAACCTCTGTTTGTTTATTCACTCATTTTTATGGCTGGCTCAGCCCACCCTGAGGGCAGGGCTGGCACAGCATGTGGTGCCGGGGATCAAACCGTGGCCCCTGAAGCTGCCCAAGCTTCCCCAAGCAGGTGCTTTAGACCACTGAGCCATCCCGCCAGGCCCCATGTTGGCAGTATCTTGTGGACCATTTTGCTGAGGAAAAGGTCATTGCTAAAGAGGGAGAAGGGAGAAAAGTAGGTTTTATTTGGTATTTATTTTTTTAACCCCAGTGTTTATCCTAAGTGAAACCTGAGATAATCCCTGTCTTTTTTAAGTGTGAGATTCGTGGACTGGTGTATAAGCAGTGTTCGAACTTGTCTTTTGAGCTGGCAGAAAGGGCACAGAGGGATTTCCAGGTCCTTTGTCTTCCTTCTACAGCCATTAACTGCTGAATATGTGCAAAAGGAGGTTTCTTTCCTTCCTACTCCCTCATTAAGGATTTTTTTTTAATTTTCAACAGCAAAAGTGAAGAGAGTTCTGATTATCTCCTCAGGGTCTCTTCTTTTCTCTTTGTGTTCTAGAGCACAAGGTTGAAGGTGGCAACAGAGATCTTTGGAACCAAAGTAGAACATGCTGGGCCTGTGGCCTCAGCATTCCACCACTGAAGATAGGTGGATGGCAGTATGGCCCCTTGTAGTGTGCCCCAAAGCCTTGGTGCAAGCCAGAAATCCTATCGTGTAGCTACACCAGTTCCTCTCAACACTGTGATCTTCTTGCCTGTGTTTTATCAGACCCAAGAAAATTAAGAGCAACAAGAAGTCTTGCTTTGTGATGTGTTATGTGAATGCAGTTTCTCTGCACTGAAGCTCACCTGGCACCATTTAGCAGGTTTTAGAATAAGAGCCGTTCTCACATACTTCATTACTGTAAAGCCAACAGCTCTCCTGCTTCTCTGTTTTCCTGTTTCCTTTCTCTTGGCTTACTGTTTTTCTCCTTTAGATACTTTGTCTATTGAGTCCAAGCTAGAACTTGCTGTCGGTGGCAGAAGGATGTCAAAGCTGGCTGTGGAAATCGGTGTCTGTCTTCTGCTAGATGCTTTCTGTCCCCTCTTCCTTCCTCTCTATGTTTCTGCTTATGCTTTGCACTCAGTTTCGTGCAGTGTCAGCAACCCTGCATTTTGGCCAGGAAGAGCTGTGACTAGCTGGACACCTCACAGTGACTGGACACATGTGCATGTGTGGAGACACAGCTGGGGCAGCCTGCAGCTTGGAGCCACACACACGGAAGCAACTGCATACCTAGCTCATGGTACTGTGCAGCTGTGAAGTTGTGAAGAGATGCCTGTGCTATTCATTTTCCTGTCACAGGCTGGCACAAAACCTCACTGCTGTGTCCCAGGAAACCAGTAGATATTCTGGGACTGATGTGTTCTCTTAAGAAATAAGCTGTTGCTAGCCGGGCGTGGTGGCTCACGCCTGTAATCCCAGCACTCAGGAGGCTGAGGCAGGAGGATTGGTGCGAGTTCGAGACCAACCTGGGCTACAAAAGTGAGCTCAGGACCAGCCTCAACTGCATAGCGAGACCCTGTCTCAAAAAGACAAAAAAAAAAAAAAAAAAAAAAAAAAAGAAATAAGCTGTTGCCTGAAAGGTTCCTTTGTTTATGTTTAGTAAAACATAAGGAGCAGCTGATGAAAGGGAGACAAGGTGTCAGAAATACATTTCTGACAAATTTTAGAAAAAATATTGTGTATATGTGTTTGGAACTAATCTGTACAAGTGTTTTTGTAATTAAGCTTTTAGATTTTCTTTGCTTTTAAAGAAGTTGACATGCTTGCTTGACATTTGTCTCATTAGAACTTTTTATGTAGAAAATAAAAAGAAAAGTGATAAAAAAAAATGAATGGCCCACATAGGAAAGAATTGGATTTCATAAAACAAATTCTAACTAATATGCAGGACATTAAAAATTTATTGAAAGAATCAGAATCAAACAATGTTAAGAAAAAATATATCAGATCTAGAAGACAGGATTACATTAGCAGCTGCCAAATTAAAGGCTTCTTAAAAATAGAAAAGAACCATGAAAAAAAATCAATCTAATAGCTGCTAGATGGTGCCAAGAAGAATGTAAGATTGACAGGAATCAATAAGAGGAACAGAAAAAAGCAAAGTACATGAAAAAACTGGTTCACAGGCTGGGGAAATAGCTCAGAGGCATAAAGCACCTACTTTTCAAGTGAAAGGTCCCAAGTTCAATCCCTAGCTGCACATGCTGTACTAGCCCTGGAATACTGGTCATGCCATGCTGGCCCTGGAACTAGAAGTGGTGATGCACACCTGTAATCCCAGCACTTGGACAGTTGATACAGGAAGAGGGCTGCTAATTTCAGCCCAGCCTGGGGGCTGCAAAAGTGAGTACAAGGCCAGCCTGAACTGCATAGTGGTATCCTGTCAGAAACAAAAAAATGGATCAAGAAACAAGATCCAACAGGATGCTGCACACAAGAATCATAATGAACTCAAACAGAAATTATTGGTGCAAAGTCAAAAGATGGAAAATAGTATTCCATCTGACAGGAAACTGGAAAAAAAGCAGGAGTAGCTTTTCTATTTGCAGATAAAGTGAATTTAATGCTAAGAGTGACAAGAAGAAACAAAAAAGATCGCTATGTACTTGTTGAGGGAATAATACAAGAGGAAGTAGTATCATAAATGTATTATGCATCAAATGTTAACACACTCAATTATATAAAACAAACATTAATCAATGTGAAAAACCAGATAAGCATCAATACAGTATAATGGAGGACCTCAATACCCCAGTGTTAGAAATAAACAGGTCAACTAAACACAACAATAGATAGAACAAAGAAATATCAGAGCTGAAACAAACCTTTGAAAAAATGGATTTAGCAGGTGTCTACACAGAGTTCCACCCAACAACAAAAGAATACACATTCTCAGCTGCACATGATTTTTCTTCAAAATTGACAACATGCTAGCTCATAGAACACACTTAAGTAAATGCAAAAGAATTAAAATTATGTCCTTCATATTATGAGATCATAGTAAAATAAAATTGGAAATCAACGGTAAAAGAAATAATAAAAACTACCACAAATGTGTGGAAATTAAATAACACCCTCCTGAACAGCCAATGGGTTACAGATGAAATTAGAGAAGTTCTGGGCCAGCCACATAGCCCAGTGGATTAAAGCACCTGCAAGCAGGTACAGGGGCTGGGGTTCAATCCCATGGTTTTCCCTGCTGGCCACACTCCTGGGGTATGCTAAGATGGCAATTGAGACTGGGCATGGTGGCATGTGCCTGTAATCCCACCTCTTGGGAGGCTATAAACAGGAGAGTCACCACATATCTGTAGTGAGACCCTAAACACCCTGTAGACCCTCCCATCCTCCCCAAGAAAAACAAATCAAAAGGCATAATGTTGAACCATAAGCTTCTAGAAATATAGCAAAAACAAAACAAAGCAAAACACAGAGCATGTCAAGCCTGAAGCTTGTACAAGGGAGAAAATTATAAAGAGAAGAGCAGAAATTAATGTAATGGAGACTACAAAAACAATATAAAGAATCAATGCATCAAAGAGTTAATTCTTTGAGGGACCAGAGAGATGGTTCAGCAGTCTAAAGTGCCTGCTTAGGAGACCATAGGCCACCACAGGGACCATGGTTCGATCCCCAGCACCACATGCTGCATCAGCCCCATCCCCAGGGCAGGCTGAGCTGGCAATAATAATAATAATAATAATAATAATAATAATAATAATAATAATAATAATAGTTACTTCCTTGAAAAGTTAAATAAAACTGACAAACCCCTAGCCAACCTTATTAAAAAAAAAGAGAAAAGATTCAAGTCCATGCAATTAAGGAAAATGGTGAGATGATAATGGATTTTGCAGAAATCCATCCGATCACCAGTACCTATTTTAAGAACCTGTATTCTAATGATAGAAAGCTCAAAAAATGGACATATTCCTATATACATACTAATTTCAAATGCTAAATTAAGAAGATACAGAAATTCTAAATGAGCCAATGTAATTCAATTATGTTGAAGAAATAATTAAAACCTACCAACAAAGACAAACCCAGGTCCTGATAGGTTCAGTGTTGCATTCTATAGTAGCATTAGAGGAGATCTAATGCCATATCTTACCTTTTTCCTGTTGCTGAGACAAAATATCCAACAGGCACACAAGTTAAGCGAGGAAAGATTTATTTAGTTCATAATTTTTACTGGTTTCAGTTCATAATCCATGGGCTCCAAGGCTCCAATGGTGGCACATGGCTGAGGGGCAACCATTTATGGTGGCAGAAAACAGCAAAAGTGACAAGAGAACTTACCATCATTTTTTATATCTTTTATCTTATCCAAACTGCCAGGACTAGGGTAGTGCCAAACCAATTGGTGGATTGATTTAGCACCCTAAATACCAGTATCACACACTCTAGATTCAACCACCTCTGAAAAATCCCTATGGCTCCTTGAGGCCTTGTGTGATCATCAAGGCTCAAACCATAACGTGCCAGTACTCAAACTCTTTTCATTTAAATTGAAAGTGTTGGGCTGGCCAGATAGTTCAGCAGACTAAAGGGCTTGGCAAGTGCAGCAACCAGGTTTGATCTTGGGTATGCTCACATTGATTGAGACTGGGTGTGGTGGTGTGCACCGGTAATCCCAGTGCTTGGGAGGCTAAAAATAGGAGAATCACTATGAGTCTAATCTACATAGTGAGACATTTTACATCCTGTACTAAAATACATTTAAAAAATAAAAAAATGGAAGGAGAGAAGCACTTTTAAATTCATTCCTGAAAGCATTTCCTTGGTGTAAAACCACAGATGGACTCAGCCAAAAAACAGAACTACAGGCTAATTTCCTTAACAAACATAGATACAAAAATCCTCAGTACTAAACTGGTGCACAGAATGTAGTAAGTCATCAAGAGGGTTGTACATCATGAGCAAGTAGGATATAGCCAAGGGATACAGAAATAGTTCAACATACACAAATAAAAAAATGCAATAATAAAGCTCAATAGTTGTAGACAAACATTAAATGTCACGACCAACTTTGGATCATTTTATATATTTAAGTTCTAAACTTATATTGTGTAAAGATTATCTATTAGTCACTTTGTATTAAACTTTAGTCTTAACTCTTTAAACTTAACTTTATTTTGGGGGGTACTGGGAATCAAACTCGGGGCCTCATGTCTGCCAGGCAAGCACCATGGCACTAAGTTAATCCCTCAGCCCTTATAAAATTAACTTTAAAGCTTAAACTCAAAGCACAGCTTGTTTTTGATATATACACAGATATATGCCCAAGTATGTTATGTCATAAACCCAAATAATAGTTATTTGTTTAACCAACCATGAACTTGTTATAGGCGGCTGAGTTAGATAGAAATGTTATAGGAAGTCAGACAGGACTGAGCCCTCAAGGATCCAGAATACAAAATATCTTCCAATTGTGGGAGAGACAGGCACTCCAACTGTGGACCAGACCTCAAGACAAAAGATTAAACAAATGCAGCCACATACCTCCCTAGGGATGGACATCAGGGATTGATATTTTAAATACATACCAAGCACCTTCAAAGAGCCAGGAAGAGTCACTAACTCAACCACTTACAGGAAAAGTCCCTGTTGTGTATTCGTGGTGGCTTGCTACATGACTTGCTTCCCCATTAGATCTCGATTTAATCAATTTTACCTGAGCATTTATGCTTATAATAATATTGGTTGACAATGGCTTTGTCCTACCTCATGTCCACCTAGTGAGCTCCATGTTTCTGCACCTTAGACCTGCCTCAATTTGTGGCTTTGCTATATAAAAATCCCTAGAAAAGGCAGGTTCCTTGGCAACCCGTTCAGGTCCCCTTCTGTCTCTGTCTTGGACAAAAGGTTTTTTTCCTCCAATAAATACATTGTGTTGTTAACCTCCACTGTTCCTAAAATTGATTCTTTGGTTTTAGAGAACACAAAATTGTCCCAGGTATCTTTCAGGTTGGAAGTTTCATTCCCCTATATCAAACTGATTATTGAATATATTATATAGTTAATATTCATTTTTAAAAATTTTATGAATTTGGTAAAAGGTCTTACTATGTAGCTTAGACTTGTAGTGATCCTAATGTTTTCAGCCTCCCCAATATAGGACTTACAGGCATAGGCCACCATGCCCATCTCAGCAGGCCCTGGAGTGGGGCCAGCACAGCATGTGGTACTGGGGATCAAACCCAGTTCCTGTGCTTACCTAAGCAGGCACTTACTCCACTAAACTATTTTGCTGGCCCTAAAGTTAATACTTAAATACTCTCTTTAGCTCATATTTTAGTAAACAAAAGCTAATGCTCAGAATGGAAGAAACTTATTTTAGTAAAATATAGAACCTTTTCTTTTAGTGTAGTTTTGTAAGTTTAATCAGAAGCATTTCCATATTTTGAAAACAGTATTATTTTATACATAGAAACCTTAAACTTTCAGTAATAGCCTAAAATAATTACTTTATATGACCCATCATAACAAATAGCACTATGTGATCTTTTACATTGAAAAGCTCTTAGTTGTGGTACACAGGCAATAATAAACATTGCATTTATTTTTTTTTTTTTTTGTCTTTTTGAGACAGGGTCTAGCTGTGCAGTTTAGGCTGGCCTTGAGCTCACTTTTGTAGCCCAGTCTGGTCTCGAACTTGCACCAATCCTCCTGCCTTAGCCTCCCAAGTGCTGGGATTACAGGCGTGCACCACCATGCCCGGCAAACATTGCATTTATAGAACTGATTTTTGATGTTATCTGGGCTCCCAAGAACCTACATAGAAATGTCACCAACTTTACAGACATTGTACTCTTAACAAGCGATTTAAATTAGCACACTATGGGGACAATCTGCCTGGGCCCCCCTTCTATCCCTCTGTTGGACAGGAGTTTCTTTCCCCCAATGAATATATTCTGCTCTTAAGAATATATATATATATATATATATATATATATATATATATATATATATAGATAGATAGATAGATAGATACAGATATAGATATATAGATAGACAGATTCTGCTCTAAAATAAATAAATAAGCACATTGTTAATTGTATGAATCACAAGCATTTGAGATATCTTGAGTATTTATCTGTAAGTTAATTTAAGTACTACTTTTGAAGGATAATATGATATATAACGAAAACCTTACACACAGAAACAGATATGTACTAACACATCATATGTAACCTTTATGTGATCAAACTGTTACCCCTATGTTATCAAACTTTAAGGATTTCCTTTTGTGTAAGCCTGAAGACTGTCAAACTTTATCAGGTAGTTCCCTGAAAACCTATATAAATGGTTTTTACATGGAAATCTCAAAAAGAACCCAAAACATTAAAGTAAAAAAACTCTGTGTGTGTGTGTGTGTGTGTGTGTGTGTGTGTGTGTGTGTGCAGGGTCTCACATGTAGCTTAGACACATAGGGATGCTCCTGATTTCTGCCTCCCTACTGCTGCTATTCCAGGCATGTGCCACCATACCTGGACTACATTGTTGGCTCAGTGTTCCCAGTGGCATGGCTGGTATGGCATGCAGTACCAGGGATTGAACCCTGGCCCCTGTGTTTAACTAAGCAAGTGCTTAGTCAACTGAGCTATATCACTGGCCCTAAAAAATATTACTGAACTAATTTTTTCCTAAACAAGCCAACAGAGGGTGATTTAAACTGTTATTAAAACACATTAAACATACAAACACACAAAATAAGTATGTATTGTTAAACTAGAGTGCTCTCTTAGCTTAGAGCTATTGGCCAAGTTGAACTCCAACTATAAGCAGACCAGTCAGAATTTTTCCTATAAGTCATCAATTATTAGAGATCGCTTGTAATAAAAGTCAGGAAAAACCCTTTACACCTGTGAAAGCAAGGATTTATTAAGAAGGTATCTGGGCTGATAATTTACCTTATCAGACAGACTTGTATCTGTTAACAACAGTTAATAAGCTCATAAGGATCCTAAGGAATGTTTGTTTGTTTTTTTTTTTTTTTGTCAATGAACCTATTTGTACTGTAAAAGCCAGTTTATTTGTCCTGTGGAGCAGAATTTGAGAAGAGAAAGGGAAGTGAGATGAGTTAATTTCCAATTCTACCTAAGGGTGGAAAGGTTGATAAATTTAGACTAAAACATTTACATGTATTCTTCAAGAGTCAAAGGGTCAAATTCAGACCCCCTTTCTTTTTTTCTTTTTTGGGCATGGTCTTGGTATGTAGTTCAGGCTGGCCTTGAGGTGACTACATAGTCCAGACTGGCTTCAAATTTAAGGCAGTCATGCCTCAGCCTTCTGTGTGCTAGGATTATAGACATGCACCACCATTCCCATCCAGACCAGTTTTTAAAAATATTGCCCAGAGGAAAGTGAAGGTCAGCTTCACTATAGAAGTGTCATGCGGAGGGGAAACTTACCACTCCAGAAACCCAGTCCTAGAACACCGCAGCCACGGAGAAGAGAATCATTCTGGAACATAACCAAATTTCAATCATTGCAAGGTCACAAAGATAGCCAATACCAAAAAGCTTTTACTGCATAGATCTCTGGTCCTTAGCAAAACATGCTCCAAACACAAAAGCTATGATTCATTTCAATCACATTGGCAAGCAGAAAATTTAACTACTAATTAAAGAAACTGACTGATTTTTAACTTTTCTATACAAGAATAAGAGACAGAGAGACACAATCATAGAACAGATTGGAAATTCTCCTTCAGAGATTTTGAACACATGTATGTGCTTTGAGCATTTATCAAAGATACTTAAGGGGGTTCCCTTTCCTGATAAATTTGTCCTAGCTTAGAATAACTTGCTGGCTGGAATATTTATCTGTAGCTCTCTCTTCTTTTACATTTTTGTTTCTTTTTCTTTTCCTATAGTTTTGTATTTTTATTATCTTTTTTTTTGCTCAAATAGGTTTAATTGGCATGGGGTATAATTTGAGACACCTTCCCCCTCCCTAATTCTTTCTTGGCCCCATAGGGTATCAGAGGCATAAGGGGACTCTCAGAGGGAGTAGAAAGGTTTTTTAAGGGAACTTAATTTGTTGGAGTGGATCAAATAATAGCCCTGCAAAGATGCATAATAGAAGATGTGCAGCCTTCTCAGGACCTAATGATTGTCTCCATTTTTGTCCCACATGCTCCCAGTCCTCTACCTCCACGCTGTCCTCCATAGCAAACCATGAACATTGTTGTCAAATAACGATCAATAAATCAATCAGTTAAGGCTTATAAACTTTACATTCAGATATCTTCAAGAGACATTGGGAATGTTGCTTAGTTCCTTTTCCTTTTTGGGTAAAGCTTGACCTATATCATATGAATGAAAGTAAAAGCAAAACGAACATATAGACTGCCCCTTCTCACTTAACAAGTGGAAAGTTTAAAGACTTCTGGATTAAGAAACCTAACCTGCAACATTGTAGAAAGCATTCTGGGTTATTCCATAGCAACCTCTATCTATCTCCTTAGCAGGATGTAAAGTTAGACATCCTCGCTAATTTTCTAAACTTTGCAAGGTTGAACCTCTGTATTGGATTGCACCAACCTATTCCTCACAAGAGGCACCACTTCGTTACAGTTGAGTGGGACCCAAATAGTCCAGAATCTTATACACAAGGAAAGAATTTCCAAGCATACATCTCATAGTAAGTACCTATATTTATTGAAGATCATGGGATGGTAGCAGCAGGAGTAAGCAGCAAGACAAAAGGAAGCAAGAAGAGGAAGAGGAAAAATAACCATGGATCACTTAGGCAACCAGTATGTACCCCTGTGACTCTAGTGCCTCCCATTCTTTGTCTTATTGGTGTCAATAATCTGAGGCCTCAGACATCATGATCTCATGATGGGTAACCATCAGAGTGGTGTCCTGCTTACAGTTGAATGAATGGAAGGGAGCGATTCTCTGAGCATTTTTGCTCCTAATTGTATTAAGGTGTCACAGTTCACAACTGTGGCATGGTGCAAAGGAAGAGCTTAATGTCCACTTCAAGCTCCAAGAAGGCCCAGAGGGACTGCCCTTAACCAAGATTCCTTAACATGAGTGTCTCATAAAGACAGCTCCAAGCTGAAGATTCTATGGCTTTTTATTGATAGAAGCATCAATAAGGGTGAAGAAAAGAACTAGAACATCTGTTCAGGAATTCATGTAGGGGACAATGAAAAGACAGGAAGTCAGGGTGGTATGATACATGACTGATCTCAGGGCCAATTGAAGTGATAAATAAGAGTATGGGGAAGAGAAGGCCAGAACATTAATTTTTTAAGGCATTGTATTTTGATTCTACTTGTACTTGTAGCCCTAGAGGCTATTTTTTTAAATCTCTAACCATGCATTCTCAAAGATTTTGGTCTGTGGCTCCAGAATTCCCTTATTTCTGCAAATCTGTCTCATATGTACCTCTGGCCAATGCCCTCATACTCTGAAAACCAATTATCTGCACCAATGAAAAGGCAAGCGGGCCATAGCTGGTCCACAACTTCCCTGACACCCTCAAGTTAGCCAACATGCCTTCTTGGGAGCATTTCTTTTTTGTCTTTTTGAGGCAGGGTCTCACTATGCAGTTCAGGCTGGTCTTGAACTCACTTTTATAGCCAAGGCTGGTCTTGAACTCACACTGATCCTCCTGCCTCAGCCTCCCAAATGCTGGGATTGCAGGCATGGGCCACCATGCCCAGCTATTGGAACAATTCTAACAACATAAACAAAGGAGAAGTTGCCATGCAGGCCAAAATCCTAGTGTAGGCTCCCTAGGACTCTCACTTCCACTTGGAAGAGAAATCTCAGGATGGGAGTGAATTGCAGCTGGGGCCCCAGGGAATGTGTAGGCGATAACTGGAGAAGGGGAAAGCCAGCAGCACAAAAATATCCCTTTTCTCCTTCTTCCAAATACCAGGGAATACTGTCTCTGTGGCATCATTGACAAGGAATAGTCCCCAGCGCAGGCAGCCAGAGTCTAAAGACTATAAATTTGAGATTGTAGTCTGTGACCTATGCATCACATCCTTGAAAACATGGGGTACAGGAAAGACACAACGGAACTAGACAACAGTGGACATTTTCCTGGTTTCCCAAACACCAGCAAGAGCTGAAACTGCCTGAAATCCTCCCCATCACCCACCATCCTGAGTGGCCAAAGGAAGCCGTCTGCAGAACTCAAGGCCTGTAACAAATTCTATGGGTTAGAAAACAGAGAAGATACAGAAAGAGTCACTTGGTGCGGACAAAGACCACAGAGACAGCTGATGATTTTGTGCTGGAGAAGGGAGGGAGGGAATCTGGAGGTCACTGACAGAAGTTGACAGAAAAGTGGGTTTTAGGAAAAATATATCACATTCACTTTTTCCAAAATTAATTGAAGTGATTGGATCTTGAGAGAGGTAAACAAGACTGCATTTGGCCATACCCAAATTATAGCTTGTGCCCAGGATATGGGTCACAAGAGACTGGCAGCCCACATCCCTTCCAGGCAGGCAGTTAAGCAGCCCATGAGGAGGAAACCACTGGACTGTCTGTGCACAGCCAACGAGTACAGCATAAAAGGAACTACATGGACACACTTGACTGTGTGGGATAGCAGCCAAGTTAAAATATTTTGTCTATTTCCTTGCTTGTTTGTCTGTTCTGAGTTCTCTTTGAATTTTTGTTTCCTTTTCCTTGGCTGTTATTTGTTATCAATATTGTTTTATTCTTTTTTCGTTTTAAAGTTTTTCCTATATTCTGCTCTCTTCTTTTCAAAATTTCTTTTATCCCTTTATCTTCCTCATTTTTTTCTATCCCCTTGTATTTCTTCATATATATATATATATATATATATATATATATATATATATGGCAGCTATCTGTATATATACACAAGAGAATAAGAATCCATTAATGCTTTAACTTGAAAAGCATCATTCATTGACAATGTCTGGGGAATCCTTAACAAATTGAGCTTAGAAGATCCAAAGACTCTAACCACAAATCTATCAACAGGTTCTGACAACTTTACAGCTTTCCTCTATCTCTAATTACACTTCTCCTTCTGCATCCCTCCTCTGCCACCACAAATATTCTCCCAAGCCCTTCAACATTCACACTTTATTTCATTTATAAAATACTGCCAATAGTCTGCCCTAGTATCTGTTTTCACTTACTGACTTTTCTCTTATCGCCATTTCCTTTTACTGAATTATACACTAACATTCACCTTCCTTTGTACTTCCTCTCTTAGGACAAGCCAGTAATGGCAATACAGTATTGTTTGAAAGAGGCATAAAGGGGGCACATCAAAACAAGTTTTAATGTTTATATTTGATGCATATTTGGTTCTGTGGATTCTACCATAACCAGTAGAAATTCTCTCGTTCCAACACAGTGACTGGGTCCAACACAATTAAACTCAATAGGCTGAAGTGGTAGAAGGTATTTTTTTTTGACAAGTAAAGCCAAGATCTTATTACTGGAAAACACCCTCATTTTTACATCGTACCAAAGGCAAAATCTCAACTCTGACTCCAATCCTCAGCTTACACACATAAAACAAATAAAATATGAAAAAAAGCAACAAAATGCCTCTAAAGACTCAACACTCACAAAGCAGATCCAAGGAACACTGAAGGTCAAGAAATCAAACACAAAGTAACTGAACTGTATGACATGGTTAAAGAGGAAGAAAAGAAATTCAAAATGAGCTCAAAGATAACATAACAAAACAGAGTGGAATTTAAAAACTGACCAATGCAGTTAAAGTAGAGTGGAAAAACAATTACAAGAGCAGACCAAACCATTCACAACATGAATAAAATTTTTTCTAAAGAAATAGGTGTTTCGGGCAATGCAGTGGCTCTGCGACTCAGAGCTGATGCCAAGACACCTGAACTAGCTCTAGCAAAAGAGAAATGCAGGAGCCAGAGAACATAAGCATAAATTCAGGAAGTCCTTGAGACAATGGAACACTTGCTCGATCTCTACAATATTTTCCAAGGAAAGGTTGCTATAGTGACAGACTATATGTAGTTGAGTTTATCAAAATCCCAGGTTCTTGAAAGCCAGGTCTCACATGTCATCCTGTCAGGTGGATAAGCCCTCTAAGATAGTAGATGTTGGAGACAAAATGTGGGTGAAACTCATTGATAAAAATAAAAATTCTAGAAAATAAGAAATGATAGAATAAAACTATCCTTCTCCATGAAAGTTGTCAACCAAGGGACTGGGAAAGACCTCAATCCCAAAAATGTTATTATTGAGCAAGAAGACAGGAGGAGGTGGTCCTTCCAGGATTACACTGGGCAGAAGATCACCCTTGAGGCTGTCCTTAACACTACCTGCAAGAAGTGTGGCTTTACAGGTCACTTTGCAAAAGACTGTTTCATACAACCAGGTGGGACGAAATATTAGTTGATATCTGATGAGGAAGAAGATAGAGGCAAAGTCAGCAGAATTTGAGAAGCCTGACTGCATGCGGAATTTATTTAGAGAAAGAAAGAAGGAAGAGAAGAGAAAGAAACAAGAGTCAGAAAGTCATCTGATTCAGACTCTGAGAGTGATATAGGCAAAAGGGCAAGGTACACATCAAAAGACACCAAGGTAGCCAAGAAGAAAAATAAGCATGAGACGAAACACAAGGGGTGAGAGTAGACATAAGTGGGGCAGGTGGATGAGAGAATATGGATCCAGGACCTTTGTGCCTTAAAACCCTGGCCCCTGGAAAGACTTCGTAGTGAGAATGTAGCACCTGCCCCAATGACTTTGCTCCTGTGGGAGATGGCTTCCCCTTGAGAAGAAGGCAGCTTTGAGAGTTGAGGTCCAGAGGAACTGCCGGAATGAGATGTTTGCTTATTGTACCTGACCCCTTTTCAAGTGATCCCTGCAGCCCACCCATTCATTCGCTCAGCGTCGTTCACTGGGCAGGTGGTCCTTCACCCCGCAGTCACTGCTGGAGCTGGATTCCTTGGCAGGGATCCGGGCTGCAGCCACAGGTACTGCTGTGGAGGTGAGCCTGACTGTAGTTGGAGGAGACAGTGATTGCCTCTTCCTGTTGGACTGTCTTGGGCCATCTGGTCTCTGCTGTATCCACACAGGGGCAGAGTGTGAGCATCAGTAGGAGGGAGAATACGGTAAGGAGTGGTGCTCATTTTTTTTTACCTTCTCTCACCATGCTTCTACTCTGCTATACATGACAGCATGACAGTCAGTGGCTACAGTAAGAAAACAATCATTTGCAGTGTGACTCACTTTGTGTATGACATTCTACCAGACCATTGAACCAGATGCCTGAGGCCAAGATCATTGCTGCACGTTCTATGTATTCCTGTGAGAGTCTACTTGTTCCACTGCAAATCTCTGTAAGTTCCTAGCTCTGAATGGACTTGTGCTTTGTTTTAAAGTTAAAAAAAAATAGGGCCTGGCGGGATTGCTCAGTGGTCTAAAGTGCCTGCTTAGGAAAGCTTGGGCGGCTGCAGGGACTGTGGTTTGATCCCCGGTACCACATGCTGCGCCAGCCCTGCCCTTGGGGCAGGCTGAGCCGGCCATAAAAATAAATAAATAAACAAACAAACAAAAGTTCTGAAACAAGAAAAAATAAATAAATAAAATAAAGTTAAAAAAATAAATAGGTACATGAAAAGGTGTTAAATAGAAATTCCAGACGCTGGTAAGATGGCTCGGCAGTCTAGAGTACCTGCTTATGCAAGATTAGGCAACCGTAGGGACCGTGGTTCAATCTCTAGCACCACATGCTGCACTCAGGGCAGGCTGAGTCATAAATAAATAAATAAAGTTACAAAAATAACTTGTCAAAATAAAGAATAGACATTTAAAAAAAATTCCAAAGATAAAAATACTATTGAATAAATGAACAGCAGAAGTGAGCAATATGAAAAGAGAGTGTCCGACTGCAAGGACAGGTTGGAAATACAAGATTATATACTCAGAGACACTTTGAAAATAATAGGAGCATGGAGAATTGATCCAAGATAATACAAAAAAGGCTAACCTAAGACTAACTGATGTTAGAGAAAAATTAGAGGGCAGCATTCACTGAGTAAAAATCTATTTACAGGGCCAATGAGATGGCCCAGTGGTCTAAAGCACCCGTTTAGGCCAGCTTAGGCAACCATAGGGACTACAGTTCAGTCCCTGGCACCATATGCTGTGCCAGCCCCACCTCCAGGGCAAGCTGAGCCAGCCATAATAAAAAAAAATCTATTTACAGAAATCATAGCAGAATATATACAAGATAGTTACGATGGATATACAGCTACTTTCTTTTAGCTCAAAGAGAAGAAAGGTTTGTACTAATATTGTTTAGACAAGATATCATGTCTATCTGGATTTCCCTTGGCAGATATCATGTCCTCTGGATAACTACTACAAAGACAACAATGTGCAATGTATTAATTACTGTAAATGTCTTACTAACCTGTTTTGAAACTATTTCATTGCTGTTTTATTATTTTCTCATTAAAATGAATAAAAAATTTTAAAAAATCATAGCAGAAAAATTTCTAAGTATGGGGAGAGAGCTCAAAATTTAAGAAACTTCAAATAATAATAGAAGAAGCTCTGCAAGGCACATCATAGACAAAATCCCAAGATTCAAACATAAACACAGAATCCTAAAGGCTCTCAGAGAAAAGCATAAAATCACTTATAATAATAAACCCATTAAGACTACAGCATGCTTCTCAAAACAGGAGAGCTTGGAAAGAAGTACTCTGAACTCTAAAACAAAACAATTTTAAACCTAGAATAATAATATATCTTATAAAACTATCTTTAAAAATCTATGGAGAAACAAATATATCCATGACAAAGAAGTTTTAAGAAATTCATGACCACCAAACAAACACTGCAAAAAATTCTGCAGAATATCCTAGACAGTGACAATGAAGCCAATGTAGGTAAAATGTCTGAATGAATACATCAATTAAACAAAAAGGGGAAAAAGAAACTCAACAACAGAAATCTAACATAATGAGAGGAATAGGTCAATATCTTTCTTTTTTATGTATTTAGGGCAGGGTCTACAGAGTCTCACTATACAGGTTGGACTCGTCGTGATCCTCCTATTTTCAAGTGCTGGTATTACAGGTACCCACCATCACAACCAGTCGCAATTGCTATCTCAGCATGCCCAGCCAGCTGGGCTGGCTCCACACCCCGGGGATCAAACCCCGACCATTATGCGCACTGACTATGCAGCTATTTGACTGGCCCTCAATATATTTCTATAACTATTAACAATGTAAATGACCTAAACTCCTTACGTAAAAGACAGTAATTGGCAGACTGGATCGAAAAACAAAATGGAATGGTTTGCTGCTCCAAGAGATACATCTAAAACTAAGCGAAATATCAAAAGAAGGAAAACAACACTACATGTATAAACATCTCAGCAGTAAGCAGAGGTAGCAAACTTATTCCAAAAGTGAAATTCAAGCTAAATGTAATCAGAAGTTTCAAAAAAATTCACTACATGTTAGTTGAGGTAGTAATTATAAATATATATGCACTGAATTCTGGGGCATCCAACTTCCTAAAGAAAAAGCATAAAAGAGCCAATAAACACCCGCACAATCATTGTGGGGGATGTTGACATAATATTTTCACAAATAGATTAACTAGAGAAAATATGAAGAAAAACATACCAGAACTCCACTCATGAACAACAGATTGTAATAGATATCTACAGTGTTTTAACTTATTATAACAGAATACATATTCTTTTCAACAGCATATAGAACTTTCTCCAAAATAAAGTATATACTAGCCCAAAAAGTTTCTGAAATAAATACAAAAAATCAAAATTGTCCCACATATACTCTGAGGTCATAGTGCTCTGAAAATATAAATCGATTGCAAAAGAAATCATGGAAATTTTATAACATCTGGACACTAAATATCACACTCCAGAAAACTCAGTCACAGAATATCATGGAAGAAACTTAAAGGGCTGACCAAATAGCTCAGTGGATTAAACAGCCTGCAAGCAGATGCAGGGACCACAGGTTTGATCACCGGGCCTGCCATGCTGGCCCTGAGCCCAGGGGTGTGCTGAGATGGCAATTGACACTGGGTGTGATAGCATGCGCCTGTAATCCCAGCTCTTGGGTGGCTGTAAACAAGTGGATCACTATGAGTCCAGTCTAGCAGTGCAACCTTGAACAGCCTTTAGACCTTCCGTAAAAAATAAATAAATAAATAAATAAATAAATAAATAAATAAATAAATGGAAATTTAGCAATTCTTAGAATCAAATGATAATGTCAGTACAATATACCAGAATCTATGGGACATAATAAAATAGTTTTAAGAGGGAAGCTTCTTGCTGTTAATGCTCACATTAGGCAAACATAGTGAGCTCAAATAAATGACCTGATGGTTCAGCTCAAGGTCCTGGAAATTCAAAAAATACCAAACCTAGTATAAGATAAGAAATAATAAGGATCAAAACAGAAATTAATGAAACTGAGACTGAATAAATAATGCAAAGAGTCAATGAATCAAAGAGCTGGTTCTTTGAGAGAAGAATCAAAATAATTAAATCCTTATCCAAACTTCCCAAAGGTCAGTAAAAAAGACCAGTATAAATATAATTATAAATGAAAAATTCAAAATCACAAAAGACACTACTGTAATCCAACACTATAATCATTAGTAATTACTGTAAAAAACTTATGCTAATAAGGTGGAAATCTAGAAGATTCTTAGACACTTAAGAATTACTTGAACTGAATCTAGAAGACAAAAACTGGAGCAATACAATAACTGGCAATGATATTGAGACAACAATAAAATGTGTATCATTGACCCATAAGGCAAAGGATTCATTGCTGATCTTTACACAAATTTCAGGGAAAATAAAATGCCACTACTCTTCCCAGTCTTAAGAGCCTGAGAAATAGCTCAGTAGAATAAGCCCTTGCCTGGCAAGCAAAAGGGCTTGAGTTCAATCTCCAGTCCCACAAAAAAAAGAAGGCAGGAGTACTTTCAAACTAATTCTTGCAAGCTAGAATTACATTGATTCCTGAAACAGAAAAGGAGTCAAATAAAAAGAAAGCTACAGGCTTATGTCTTTAATGAGCATAGATCAAAAGTCCTCAACAAGGTACTGGCAAACAGAATGCAACAAATCATCAAAAAGTTCACATATCATGACCGGGTAGGCTTTATCCCAGGGATGTAAGGATGACTACACATACATAAATCAATAAAGATAATACATTATATAAACAGAAGCAGGGACAAAACTCATACTATTACCACAGTAGATATAGAAAAGTCCTCTGAAAAAATCCAACATTTATTCCTAAAGAAAATAAGTACAGGACTTTCAATCCAATAAAGGCTGTTTAGACAAACATACTGTCAACATCATACTATATGTGGAAAAATCTGAAACTTTTTCCTTGAAAATCAGGAAAAATACAAGCATGTCCATTATTGCCATTGTGTTTAATGTAGTACACAAATTATTGGCCAAAGCAATAAAGCAAGGGAAACAAATAAAAGGGTTACATATCTGAAAGGAAGAAGTTAAATTATCATTACTGGAAGATATCATGATACTAGTTGAGGTTTATGTCTGGATCTTCCCCAATGCCTCAGTGTTCAAAGTCTAGGCTTTTGAAAGGTGTTTATAGTTAAGTGTAATGTTTGGAAGCAGGGCTGGTCAGAAGAGGTGAATCAGTGGGGGCGTGGCCTAGAAGCAGGTATCTTCCTGCATGGCTCTGCCATTTGCTTTCTGCTTCCTGGATGCCATGACCTGAGCAGCTCTGTTTTTCTTAGACCCTTCAACCACACCCTTTACCATGTAATGACTGAAATCTGACACATAAGCTAAAAGAAACCTCTCCTCCTTTAAGTTACTGTAGGTATCAAGCATTGTTTCCCCGAAAGGAGAAAGACAGTCCTTTATAGAGGGGACACAAGTTTTCACAAAATCATTCCAGAGCCAATAATCTAACTGAGTCATGTAGCAAGACACAAAACCAACACCCCAAAATCAATACCACTCCTGTGTACCAATAATGAACTCACTGAGAAATTAAGAAAAAAGTACCATTTATAGCATCAAGAAAAATTACTTAATAATTAACCTAACAAATGAAGTGAAGTACCTCTACAAGAACTATAGTATTCTGAAAAAAGGAGCTCAAAGAGAACATCAGAAAATGGAAAGATACAAAAAAAATGAATGTTTAGTTATACAGGTCTTGCTTCGACTTGCCCTTGACTACCCAGCAAGAAAAAAAAAAATCCTTAATTACAATGCATGGAACGCAGAGCTAGATTGGTGAGATGAGCTTTAGGAGGCTTAGATTCAATAGCCTCCAACGTCACAAGCTTCACTGGTGGCACACTGCAGTTGCAAAACCTTTGATTGTATATGTATCTGCTTCCTCTTAGTCCAAAGGGAAGTATATTCTTTCCTGTT
>PVJA010024711.1:16012-31624 GCA_004027025.1 Myocastor coypus | reverse complement strand
ATTCAGACTGGACTTCATCGTCTGGCTTGCAGCGCAGACTCTTCGGCCTCCAGCTTAGACCTCTCGCCTTCCGCCGCAGACTCTTCAGCCTCCAACTACAGAAACTTCAGTCCTCCATTATGGACCCGTCAGCCGACAGAGACTTACACGGAGTGCTGCAGTGAAGTCCAAGACTCGGGATTGAATCCTTCAGTCCGGAGTGTGCAGACGCCCTGTGCGCACTTCCTCATCTGACTCTGTGGCTATTGTAAGCCGATCTTACAATTTCTTATAGATTGTATATTTGGTGTTAATATCCATTCCTTATATTATATCTATTCTGTTCCTCTAGTAAAACCCTGACCGATACAGTACTACTTGAGAAAATGAACTACAGTGCGTCTAAGGAGAGTCACCCAGAGAAAAACATTCTCTCAGGCTTTCACAGAAAGCAAACTGGCCAAGCAATAGCCGTGACTCGTCCCGAAGGCTGCCACTAACAATAGTTCTACAAAGTACTGTATATGGTCCCAAACTTAATCCTGAGGGGATTTTACCTTGGAAGATACAAAAAATGAATGTTTTGTTATACAGGTCTTGCTTTGACTTTCCCTTGATCACCCAGCAAAAAAAAAAAAAAAAAAGTTAATTCCAATGCATGAAACGCAGAGCTAGATTGGTGAGATGAGCTTTAGGAGGCTTAGATCAATAGCCTCCAACATCACAAGCTTCACTGGTGGCCCACTGCAATTGCAGAACATTTGACTGTGTATGCATCTGCTTCCTCTTAGTGCAAAGAGAAGAATTTTCTTTTCGTCTTCTTTTTTCTTTTTTTTCTTCTTAGCAACATCAGTAGGGAGGTGGGTCATGCCCACACACTGTGCTCTGTAGAACGATTGTGAGGACAATATGCAATGTGTCAACTTTTAAAATAAGAAAGGGGAAAAGGAAAAAAAAAAAGTAATGTTGATTGAATGTGTTAATGTTTAATTGTTTGATCAATCTTATAGACCTATATGTATTAATCTCAACTAATCTGATGATGAAAATATGCAATATAACCATTGTTAAATTTATACAATAAAACATTAAATCATAAAAAAATTCCCTTTCTGATTCTTAATTTTTTTTAGTTTTAAATTATTTGTAAAATCGCTTCTCTCAGTGATTGATATATGTTAAACTAGAGATCACCTGTTATATTTCATGAGTTGTAAAAGTAAAGGTAGCAATATAAAGCTCAGGAAAGCTAACATTCATCAACAGAAGTGTTTGAAATCATGATGGCATTACAATGTTAATGAAGACCACAGATGGCAAATGTTCATTTGAATTTGATGTATTTGGAGCTTTTCAAATGTAATAAATTGATTCAGCAAAATTTGAATGGTAGGAGAAGTGGACTTGTTTTTGTTATATTCCAAAATCTCTTGGAATGCCCAATAATTGATACTAAAATCCAAAGGTTTTTATCAACACTACAAAGATTAGGTAATGTCTGAATACCATGATCCATGGATTGAAAATGAGAAGATAATTGTGTTTGTACTTCTTACTGTTTTATTATCTTTCGTTCCTTGTGTCCTTTTCTGTAATGATTTCATAGTTCAATGCATGATATGATATGTTTTCTCAAAGTTCTAGCAGGGATAACTGCTTGTCTTTATTGTCACCCAAAGAAATACCAGGAACAAGTTATCTGCAACTCCTTGGTAGATTCAGGGGTCTTGATAGTCAAAACAACAGCACTAAGAATGCCTTACAAGACAAGATCTAGGCCAATGAATAATGAAGCTAGTCACACAGAATGACTGGGACAGTGCATTACAAGTAAGATTATATAGGTCTTATCCTGGTGCCCTGCTTGAGTTTTGCAGGATAGAAGCCAAATGGCTTGTAAATGCTTTAACATGAACATCATCTTCTCCTACCAACTGTACTGTAAAAGAAACTGTGGTTGGTCTACTTGTTTAATTGTGGATAGGACACTAAGCCTTGCATCTGTGGGCTCTACTCGTCTGTCTAACATTCCCTAAAGGACTAGAATGTTCTTTTTTGGGGGGGTGGGGGGGGTTAAAATGTACTTAGTACAGGGGCTACAGGGTGTGACTACACAGTTCAAACTCATAACCATCCTCCTGCTTTCAGTCTCCCAAACTCTGGGATTATAGGCACATCATCATCACCAACCCTAGAATGTTTTGGTTTTAATCTCTCTTTTGCCAGAAATAGTCTACATTCTCCAAAGTCAAGAATGATGTGTCAGGGAGCAAAAAGATGCTGTAATGATATGGAGATATTATAACATACATTGGAGAAAATTTTATACCTTAATCATCCAGGTCTGGAAGTTCCCAGTGAAATTTTCTGCTTGAGTGATTTGAAAAGAACAAAGAGTGTTCTCTTATCTGGCCTTTCCTGAGGTGCACTTCTGTTCACTGTTTACAATGCATTGCTAAGAAAAAATTGTGGAAGATTTTGAAATTTAGTGTCCACACTATCTAGTTCAGTACTCCATATTATATCTAGGCTAAATATAGAAAATTAACAATAATGACAATTTTTAGCTATATAAATGCAATTATAACTAGTATAATACCACTGATTATTGCTTTATGGGTATTTGACCATTCCGGTTGTCTTTAGATTAGATCCATTTGTAGAAGTCATTTTGGCATTCTTGTCTGATAATAACTGTTTGATACTTTGAATTTTTATCTGAGTGGCTTATTTTTATTAATAAGTTAAATAAAAGATATGACATGTGTTTAGTATTCTGATACATTCCTAATTTTATCTTCTAACCTGTTTATATATTGAGCAAACATTTATTAGCTACGTATTAGGCATCACATCGAGCACCCCAAGGACCCTAGCAGCACCATTCATGCCTTCGTGTCATCTTCTCTTCTTAAATATGGGCTGGATTTATTCTGTAAGGAGAACGGGAACAGAATAGTATAGAAGTGATGGGATCTCACTTCTAAAATTTGACTTGTAAAAATTATGAATTCCAAGTTAGGAATCCTTTCTTATCCTATTGCTTGTGTCCCTGAGGGAAGCCAGCTGCCACATGAGCTGCACCACTAACAGCCTCACTAGCAAAACCTGGCATCTGCATCGGACATGAATGAGTCTGAAAGAGGATCTGTTACTGGCCACTGAAGTTCCCATTCTCAGGCTCATTTGCTTACCCCTGACCGAATCAACAGAGACCATATACTTTGGCAAAAAGAAAAAAAGGATTTAGTTGAAGCTAGCTCTGAAGAGACAGAGGGCCTGTTGACAACTCACCATCTCATCTTTTGTAGGCGGGCAAAGGTCCTTTAAGAAACAGAGAAGGGAAGACCATGGTGACAACTCTGATGTGCATGCCTGCTCTATCTCTTCCAGCCATCCTTGATGCATCTTCCTTTTCATGGGAACAAACTCAAGTTCCATACTCCTAGGGAATCTGCACATCCTCTTACTTCTTTTAGGCCAAAGGAAAAAAGTGTTGATTATGTGCTCAGCAGGAAGAAATCTGGAGAAACTGCTTATCTTCAGAGAAAAAAAAAAAATCTAATGTTTAAAGTTTCATGTTGCAGTGAAGTACAGATCTTCCCCTAGTTAAGTTTTGTGTCTTGGTCATTTTCTTATTAATAAGGCACAATACCTGACACCCCCAGTCTGAAAGAGGAAAGCCTTAGTTTGGCTCATAGTGTGTAAAAGTTTCATTCAGTTCGTACACAGCTGGTGGCAAGGGAGGGGAGAGGAGAAAGGAAGAGGAAGAGAGAGGGAGAACCCATGCCAAGGCATGGCAGCAGGCAGCAGAAAATGACAGAAAAAAAGGAAGAGGGGGGCAAGGAGATAGCTCAGCAGTCTAAAGTTAACCTTTTTTTTATGTGAACATGGCCAAAAACAGAGGAAATATAACTATAGTAGAATATCTGTTCATGCACAAATGGTGTAAAGTGTTTACAATTTTGAAAACTCTACATAATGGTCCTTTAAGAGTTGCTTCTAACTTGCCTGGCAAGTGCAAGGACCTGAGTTCAATCCCTGGTTCCAAGAAAAAAAAAAAAAAAAAAAAAAAGAGTTGCTTCTATTCCATGTCTTTAAACATACCCTCAAGGAGCTATTGAATCAACTTGAACATGTTTTCTGAAAACAGGCAAGACTATCTTCAGCATTAAATGGCACCGCACTTCAGAGCTCACAGGTTTCCTGAATTGAAGAGGCCAGGACATGTTGAGATGTTGAGCCAAGAGTACTTCTGTAAGACAATGAAATAATAAATGGTAACAGCAATTAAAATGGTTTACGGATAAATTTTGCTCATTTGAAAGACGTCACCAGTGTAAAGGAGGGTATCTTAATCTTTTTATGAATACTACAGTGTGTCTTTTGATAATTTACTGAATACTTATTAAAAATCACTGCCTACCTGTGTGACCTTAGTTATTTAACCTTTGGGCATGCTATAGTTTTTGATATCATAAAATGTTACTACCCAATAAAACAAATAGCTTCCACTTAAGATGTTATCATTAAAATGTTATTTTTTAGTTAACTTAAAAATTAGACGATTACATATATGTTGGGTTACAAATTATTGCTAAGACATCAGAAGTGCAGTTTTCTAGAATTTCTAAAAATCCACTAGAATAATCCAAGTGGGGTATTACAAATACATTTTGTCTTACTCATACTGGTTGATATTTTCTTCTATAGTTGAAGGATAATTTCTTTCTCATAAGGATGAACTTCTGTTTTATGAGCCACATTACCTAATAATAGAACTTGAAAATCTGTTGAGCTGCATTATCATGTTTTAATTTATTTATAGAACATAAAATTGTAATTTATTTATAGAACGTAAATCACATGCTAGGTTTTCACTAATCATGTCGCTATCCACTATTAAATTCTGTTTTCAAGCCCAGACTTTCTGAAGGCCACTTCATTTGATCTGAACTTCACACTACTTCAAAGGGAAAGCCTGCTGTTCCTGCTACTCTTATCAGCAACTGTTCTAATCCATGCTGATGGACCACGGGTGAGTGTAATAACAAAACCAGATCTTAGTGTTTTCTCCTAAGACATGTGTAAAAAATAAATTACATTGGGTTTGGAAGCAAAATAGACTCTGCTTATCTTCTGCATTTCTGGTTACCTCAGTGGCCCCACTTCTGGTCTCCCCACCTGTCACAGTGGTAAACAGACCATCTGGGGACCAGCTAGATGGCTCAGTGGGCTAAGAGACTGCTTAGGCAAGCACAAAGACCACAGTTTGACCCCCAACACCACATGTGCACGGGCCCTGCCCCTAAGGTGCACTGAGCCTGCCGCAGAGTCTGGGATGTGATGGCGCACACTCGAAATCCCAGCACTGGGGAGGCTGCAAACAAGAGAATCACCAACAAGAGAAACAACAACAAGAGAATCCAACTTGTGTAGTGAGACCCTGGAACAACTAAGTACCATTAAAAACAAACAAACAGTCTGTCTGTAGTGTGAACCCAAAATTCATCAGGATGTAGCACATGAAGTTCATATTCTTATTTTGTCACCTCTAAGATTTCTGGATTTCTGGAATACCTTAATGTGGCCTTTTCATTACAGATCAAATTAACATGAGGAGCCAAAAATTTAACTAAACTTAAAATACAGAAGTTACTCATGTAATTACAGCAAAAGAGTTTAGGGCTCTCATTGCTACTCTACTACTTAAAAATGTATGTTCTCAAAAGTTTGAAGCAATCATATATGACACACAAAAAGTAAACCTCTCCAATTAATTAAAAGTTAATGAACTTCTAATTAATATCTAAACAAAACAAAAATTAGTTTTAGTAAGATAGAATTAAGGGCGGCCCTGTTGATATAGCAGGCTTAGGGGTTGTACTGCAGAAATCTTGGTTCATCTCCTTCTGGTGTCAACCTAAATACCGATCAGACACAGATTATGCAAGACAGAATAATAAACACTGGGGTATATGATGGCATTCAATTTGTTACAACACAAATCATATTGCAATGATTACAATAGTGTGGCAGAGTAAACTATGCATATTCAAAGAGGCTGAGGGAAGTTTTTAAAGGCAGAAAAGATTACATAAGATATTCTGAAACATTAATTCTTAGCCACAGGATTAATAAGGGTGGTGCCAGTCAATTAAGTCAATTTTAACAACGTAAATAGAAATTGTGAAAAAGCCAAATAGTTATGAAAGAAGAGTTTTCTAATGCAGTATTGCTCAACAGTACCTATCACAGAAGACTCTGTCAGAAACACACCCTTCTGTGGAGGCCTCTGTAGAGCTGGGATGTCCTGGGATGGCAGTCAGAAACACACCCTTGTGTGGAGGCCTCTGTAGAGCTGGGATGTCCTGGGATGGCAGTAAGCAAGAGGGGAGCCAAGGCGGCTCCCTCCTTTCTCTGCAGCAGTGGAAGGGCTGTGTTCCCGAGCTAGAATGGCACACCTCCTCCGGATCCCATCAGGGACTTCATTTCTCGTTTTTTTCTTCTTTCCCATCCCACTCACATATTTTCCTAATTCTTGACTTTTGGTGGAGTAATGTTCATTAACGTTTTATGCTCTTTGTTTGTTTGTTTGTTTGTTTATTTAAATGACTTCTCTATTGGCATGTTTTTCATTCCTCTGCTAGATGGATTTCTCTTTTTGTGATGTGTTTTTAACAAAATTTAATAAAATATTTTAAGGGGCCAGGGAGATAGCTCTGTGGCACAAGTGCCTGCCTGGCAAGTACAAGGTCGTGAGTTCAAACCCTGGTCCTGCAAAAATAAAATAAAATAAAATAAAAATGAAAAATTTAAGAAAGGAAAAAAGACTATTAGAAATAATACATAATTTCACTAAACAAAATAATAGGAATTTCAACCATGGTTGTTGCATTATGTATTGTCTGCAAATTAGTTGTTTAATCATGTACAAATGCAAAATTGGTCAAAAATTATTTTTAAAAAATTAAGGTATATATTAGGCCAAGATCCCCATAGAGACTTCATGGAGAATCCGTCATTTGCCACTTTCACTTCTCATGACTACTGGACTCCTTACCTGTAGCTACATCTCCCTAGTCCTGTGCTGTGATCTTCTTCCTCCTTTTCTGTCTAATTATTCTCTGCCTCACTCCTATAAAGACACACCTCACTGAGTTTAGGGCTCATTTACATAATTAAAAATGACCTCCTAGGGGCTCTTGAGACAGCCCGGCTGACTAAAACTTCTGCGTAGGTGAGTGCAGGGACAGTGGTTGAGCCCCAGCACCACATGCTGGGCTGGCCCCCTGACCCGGACATGCCGAGCCAGTCACACAGTCCAGGCATGGTGGCACACAGCTATAATCCCAGTGCTGAGGAGGCGGAATAAAGGAAGACCACTACGAGTTCAAGCTGAGTAGTGAGACCTGCAACAATCAAATACATAAAAAAAAAGAATGATTTCCTTACCTCAAGATCCTTCATTATACCTACAAAGGCCCTTTCTCCAAATAAAATATTATTCATAGATGCTAGGTATTGGCTCATCAACATATCTTTTGGAGAGCATCCTTCAACTCATTACATATGGATTTTCTTCCTAACTTTTCACCATATAAATATAGCATAGGAGGTAGAAACGCACACTATCACCTTAATTTTTCCTAAGAGACAAGTGGGGCTTACTATCCTAGGTCACAGAGATCGTCAGTGGAAAGGACAGGACTTGCACTCAGGGAGCAGGACTCTAATAGAGTTGAATTTTGTAATCAGGGTGTGCTATGGCTTGTGTCTAGGTGTCCCCTAAAGCAGTCATGGGGTGGCTTCTGGAATTTGTAACTGATTATTGTGGGTGTGGGTGCTGCCCCTCCCCTGGGGCAGGGGACTTGCACCTCAATGTAAGGAAGGAAGAGAAGTTGGCTGCTTGAGCTGCTGCTGCCCCTCCTTTTGCTCTTGCTCTCTGCCTGCCACCATGCAAGGCTGCCCTCTGCCATGTGCCTCTCTGCCTTGGAGCCAGTTGAATATGGACCGAAACCTACAGTAACTGTGAGCTAAATAAGCCTTTCCTTTCTTCATTTTGGGTGTTGGGTGTTTGTCATAGCCAAGAGAGAAGAGTAACTAAGACAGGGTGTCACAAAGCAGAGCTCACACTTCATCTACATTTTTCACTTTCTTCTATATCTCTTTCCTTTTAAATTACAAAGGATTGGAACTTCTTGTTACTTCTGGGCTTCATATGGTAAACTTCCGTCTTCTTGGTTACTTATGTGATAGTAAGTGAACCGCACTGACACACTAAGCAGGTAATGCCAAGCTCCCAACCCCCGATTCTTCATATCCTGTTGATACACTGCAGTATTTGTCAAACAAAATACATGTCTTGGTGTGGGTTTCTATTAGATAATAAAAGCGTGGCTGCTGAAAGGAGTACTTAGTAAAATTATCAGAGTCTATGACATAATAGGGCATTACAGACCTCTCAAGAAACTATATAACTTGGTGATTACCATACCAGAAACCCAAGCAAAAAACCAAAACAATGACTAGCATCTCAGAGAAAGCCTGGGGCTCCTCAGGCAGATAGTTCAGCATTATGGCTTGATGCTGCCATGGAGCATATTAAAAAATGTACATACAAAAAACATACTGACAGAGAAAGAAAACACTGGACACTTTATATGTATTTTAACTTTTTCTGTGAGTTCCTGGTAATGCCAATGACCGGCATATCCCAGCACCCTGCCATTGCTGGAGGGTCTGAACACCCCACCTACATATATGGAGGCACAGGAGACCTGCCTCCACTCCTTGGAGAGACTTCCTAGACCCTGAGCAGCTCTGCCTTGTAGTCACCTTACAGAATCAAGAACCGACTTTAAAGGAAGCTGCAAGAGTTAAGCCTGCCACATGCATCATCTCAGTATCATCTGGTGCTGCCGCTTTCTCGGGGATGTTCTCATTTGATTCAGAATTTAGTTTCTGCTCTCTGTAACTTTATTTCAACATAACTATCCTTACAGCAATACAGTCATATTTGTTAAAAGAATGCAATTTAGAGCTGGCCAGAGAGCTCATCCCGTGCTTAGGAAGGCACGGGATGGGGGTTTGATCCCTGGCAGGCCGTGCTGGCCCTGCCCCAAGGCACACTGAGACTGGGCAGGGTGGTGCATGCTGGTAATCCCAGTGCATGGGAGGCTAAAAACAGGAGGATCACTGAGTCTGATCTGTGTAGTGGGATCCCGTAGACTCTGAACTAAATATATATATGTTTTAAAAATACAATTTAACTTAACCTGTACAATTTCAAGCAAAAACTTAGTACACAGTTTATTTTAAAAGCTATTGGCAATCTGGTTTATGTTTACCTATTACAAATGTGTAAAAGCTCCTTCATCAAATGTTGCTAAAGAAAACAGCAAAAATCTTGTGAAACACACCTTTGGTTTGCATCAGAAAAGTTGACATGGCAAGACAGATTCCATCTCAGAAGTCACTTAAACTCTAGGTAGGTTCATTCCTCCCCCTCCCCTCTTAGTTGGCCATAAAACCCACATAGGAGAACAAATCACTAACCTAAGGAACAAACACAGCCAAGTGTAGGTAAGCTAAGCATACTAAAAAATCACGGGGAAATGTAAACCTTGTGAAATTTTCTGTAACATTTCAAAAAATGAGGTACTATGGGGCTAGCGAGATAGCTCAATGGACCACAGCACCTGCTTAAGGAAGCTTAAGCAACTGCAGGAATGGCAGCTTTGACCCCTTAGAACACAGGCAGCAGCAGCCCCAACAAAACAACAAGTATTGCACTGTAGTTTGCAAAATGGGTGCAGTAAAACATTGTTGTAATGGTACAGTGTCAGGTTCAGTAACTACTGGATGCAGGAGTCGCAGGGAGGCTACATGGAGGTGTACAAGCTATCTGTTTTACTAATATTGCATGTAGATTGTAAATCTACACAAACTGAGATTCAGGTCATTTGTTAAGACTAAATTAATGCCATCAGCTCACTTCATCTGCTGAGGCTGAGAAGGGACCTCAGCATATGCACATTTTTTGGCCCCAAGCAAATTAAGCTTCTTTCTTTCTTTCTTTCTTTTTCACTCTTACAGCAGCAATGTTATTTTTCTTTCAAGAACAAAAGGTTCTCTGAGTTCCTCCAGCCACCAGTTTAACGTTCACAAATTAAGCTTCTTTGCCAGTTTTTCAGAGTTTTCAAAGAAGTGTTGGATTAGGATCTCCCTCAGCCTAAACTCTATCGATGTAGAATAGTTACAGAGGTTCACACAGAATTCCATCATAGTAATTCATTCCCACAATAATAGCAATGGGGGCTCAAAGAGTGCTTATAATGTTATGTGCACTTCCGTATGGATTAACTTGGTTAACCCTCAGCACACTGTGAGGTAGGTGCTTGCATGTAACGGTACAGAGGCGCATAATTTAACTAAAGCTATTGCTATTAACATGACACAACCAGCGAAGTCCTGTAGTTGGAATGCCAGTTTGGAAGAGTAGGATCAGTAATAAAAGAGGAAGAGGAAAGAAGTCATGGTAAACTTCCTAAATTAGTATCAAGCAGATAATGTAGAGCCAATGAGAATTTGGCAGTCTTACAGACTTACAAATATTGTCCAGGGATAACAAGGTAATTGGCAAGTCATTAAGTATATTTAAAATAAAACAGTGACTTCAAAGTAATTTTCAACTATAACTGCATCCTGCAATAATCTTTAAATGTATCAAAAGTAGGCTTCTGATAGAGGAGTTAAAATCTTTGAGAAGAGTAAAGTAAAATCATCCACTGTCATTAGTCTTAAGTTGACTCTTGGTCTTATATTACCTTATTAGTGCATTGTTGAGTGCAGAACATTTATGAGGCTCATGGGAAGTTGACACCCATACGTAACACGCCCCCTTCCTTGCACCTCTCAAACTTTCTCTCGTCCAGCATCTGTCTCTTGATCCCTTCTCCTCTGAGCATGGTGCCTTTAGATGAGTTAGACACATATGCAAATATGTAGAGAAGAAAGATGAAGTATTTTATAAACTTGTAATGTGATTATATTTTTAATCACAAATGGTCTAAACAGTGATTTTTTTTTTTTTTTTCATTTATTTATTTGGCACAGGGACTTACTACTCAGCTCGGACTCCTAGTGATCCTCCTGTTTGTTCAGCCTCCCCAGTGCTGGGATTCCAGGCATGCACCACCACACGCCAAACTAGTTGCCAGCACCTGGGGGTGGGGCCGGACCGACATCTGGACTGGGGATTGAGTCCTGGTTCCCGCACTTGCCAAAGCAGGCACTTTACTCTGCAAGGCTATCTCACCGGCCCTAAACACTGAATCCTGCAAGGCTGTTATTGCGCAAAACTGAGCTATAGTCTGCAATCAATTTCTTGAATGTGGAAATAATTACTTTGGAGAATTTCCCAAAACTCTGAACTGGATTGTAAACAACAAGCCAATACAATTTACCTCCCTTAGTTATCGTGGTGAACATTTAACAAATGGGAGTTAAATAACATTCCTCAGAGGGTCCATAAGGAAATACGGATGTTCAAAGTTGTGTAATCTATGATTATTAGAAGGCAAGTTTTTTTCTTTTTAATTTTGTTTTTGTGCTTGTTTCTCTGAGCAGAGCAACTGGTTATAACTGTTTTAAATTGTTTACAAGATGAACAGTTGTTGTACTACACTGAGCAGAAATTCTGTATTCTATTTTCATTATTCTGCATGGCTAGAACTAGTTGAAAATTATGTTTTGGGGATAATTTGGCCTTGTGAAGGTATTTTCTTAATTCATCTCAAGTGGAAGAGGTCTGATAAAGGCCAGCATAGAAGCACTGTGGTTACTGGGGATATATCTGTTTTTTGTTTTTGTTTTTTTCCACTCTATTTTCCTTTTAGTCCTCATATAACTCACCAATTCACCTTTAACCTACTATTGTAAGTAGCTAATAAATTCTTGTTGAAGCATAAACTGTAAAAGCAACTATCTTTCAAATATAAATTCAACTGCTGGTATGAATATACATACTTCGGAACTCCTCCAAAATTTGCAGTAGAACTTACTCTTCCAGTTGGGCAATTAAATTATTTACTGAATCCACAGTGGCAGACCTTCAATTACCAACTACATGTAAAACTTCTGAATAGCACATATTTTCTTTTCCCAAACAGAAAAAACTGCAGGAGTCACTATTTCTAAGGTGACAGCTTTCTCTTTCTAATAAGAGTTAACTTCATCTTGTAAAAAAGAAGGTTGCATTCATATTTAATATGAAATTTAATTACTTTCTTAATCTAGAGATGTCCTACTTCTTTGCAGGAAAAGCCAACACAGAATGAGCCACCTTCTTTGTATAGGCTTCCAGTTGAGTACTAAAGATCAACTCTCTCAAACATGAACCTGATTCACTGAAGCCCATGTCCAGCCCTCAGACTGCAGGCTGTTTCACTGAAACTGAAAGATTAGAATTCATAGTCACAAGTTCAACTATTTCCACAAGTACTAACCCCGGGTTTCTTTAAATGGAATAGAAAAGGATGTTTCCCAGTACCTGAGAAAATACCTCTCAAAGTTAATTACTGTTAGAAGGATCAGATGTCAGTGTGTCATCCCAGGACACAGAAAGCAGGAAAAGTTAGTAGAAGGGTTCATTATGAAAGTTCTGTGAGCATAAGATGAATTGATTGAGGTAGGCATTCATCTTGCTTATAACAATTGTCTTCCTCAAGGTTAGGAGACAAGAATATCCACCCTTGCCTTTTAACTATGTTAGCTTAAAGTAATCCTAGGAGTTAATTTATCCATTCTTTTAAGGTTCTCCAGCATCAGAAAAGAACATGGGGTAGAAAGCAGAACAAAATATTGGTATTTCACTGCAGTGAGATATGCAGTATTTCTGTCCAAGCTTGCATGCATAGAAATCCCCATTACAGCTATAGCTGAAATTAGAGGTAGGCCTAAAGAACGTGATTCTGGGCCCTAAAGATATCTATAGGTATACAGATAATACGGCAACCCTTAACGAGCCATACCTCTCAGTTAACCTTGTGACAGCCCTTAATTTGATTCATAGGATAAAGTAGAAAAAATACTTCTTGGGCTTTTGGCTAAGATCAAGTGTTATATGCAATAGAACTAATGCTTTGCTTATCTTAGGCCTTTATTCAACTGACCTAACAGCTTCTACTTCCTGCTAAGCAGGATAAACCTTTCCTTCCCTAATTTTGAGTGTCACGTAGTTGTCCCTGCAATGAAAGAAGAGTAACTAAGACATTTAAAATTCACTGAAAAAATATTTTCTGAGTTCCTCCAATATGGCAAAAATTATATCAGCAGTATAATTAACAACATGACAAAAATCCTTGTCTCTTTGGAAAGGATCAACAATAAACAGAATGAACACAGAGAATATCCAGTATTTGAAGAGAAATAAATGCTAAGGAGAAAAATGCAAACAAGGGAAAGGAAGAGAGAACATATTAAAAGATAGGTATTAAAATTTTAGACTGAGTAGCTTATGACACTGGCATTTGAGAAAAGGTTGTGAAAAAAAAAAAAAAAAAGAAGCAACCATGTGAAAACCTAGGGGAAAAGCAGAAAATACCAAATACTAGGGCAAGACTGTGCTTGAAGTATTCAAGTGATGAAGCCACTGTGGCTGGGGATGAATGAGAAAAGGACTAGTAGTGACAGAAAGGTGCAGGAGTTGACAGGGGACTTCATCACTTAGGGGCTTTAAGTTGTAGATAGGATATTGAATTTTATTCAGATGGAGAACAGAGGTCACAAAAGAGTTTAAGTAGAGGGGCAAAATGATCTAACTAAATGTTTACATGGAGCTGCTGCCCAGCTTCTGTTTTTAAAAGACTGGAAAAAAGGCACAGAGATTGTGGGAAAGTCAGCTAGGTTATTATTGTAATTCAGGGAAAAAGAAGAATGACTTGTACCAGAGTGGTAATAGCACAAGTAATGAAAGTCAACATAGTATGTACGCGCTCACACACACACACACACACGAATTCGACATTTTAGATATTAATGAAAATTAAACCAGTCAATGAGATTTACAGGCAGATCATATGTGAGGTGTGATTTAGAGGAGGCTACGGCAGAACGGGGAGTGTGCCTCCCAGTAACAAAGATGCTACACCCTCCTACAGACCAAACTGTCTTTCTTGGGGAACTTGGGGTTGAGGTAGATGTAAAATCTAGGTGGAGTCCCAGGACCTATGAAGGTTGTTTTGCTTATGCAGGCAAGCTACCCATTAACTGGGTACCAGGGTTCAACTAGAGAATATCTCATTTTCCCGTGAGCACAGTCATAGTTTCATTCACTCTTGACCTATAACAAATCTATCTACCACTAATGCCTGAGCAGAAAGGCTTTTTCCCAGTAGTCAGTTTCAGAAGCGGGCCTAGAAGTCAACTAGTAACTCACTTTCAGTCCCTACCCCCACCCCCACACCCCAGTCTACTAGTTGTTGTTCTCGTTTTGTGTTACTTGAGTCAGGATCCAGTGGGGAAAACTTACCCGAGTGAACCACCGGGACAGGCTAGATTTGAAGCAGCCTTCTCGAAGCTTTAGTCCATTTTTGCTATACCCTGGGAACTGTCCCACTACACCAGGAATAGCTGGAAGACTCCCATCTGTAACACTGTCATATCCTGAAAGGGCCCTGCAACTAGACTCCAGATTCTCTAGGGTAGAAACTGGGAGTTATCCCAATGGTACAGAAATCTGCTCACTTTCATCAGCTTCGATCCCACGGCATTTCCAGAAAAGACACTGAGTGTCAGCTCCATCCCTTCTTAGCTGGATGTGCTAACAATCCAGCCCACACAGGGAACTGCTCAGACTCTTGCCTTATTGGTGGTACCTGCTTGGACTTTCCACCATCAGTCATAGAGAAGATTCTATATCAGCACCTAAATTCCCTTTCTCTCTCTTCTGCTGTGGTCTAGGAGCACTTCTATCGAGACATAGTCCTGCTGGGAGATGTACCCATTTGAGTCCAGGTAGCAGGTGTGTCAATCTCCATCCTTCGCCAGATCCTTGACCACCTGAGTCCTGGTCCTGGTCATCTGTCTACAGGTAAAAGCCAGCCCTGTTCATTGGGAAACTTGGAAGGAGGCGTTTCTAGTAGTGTCCCTGCAAGCTGATTCTATGACAAAGTGTTAAGCCTGCTCAAGGTTTAGGACTGAACAACTGCAAGTTAATGGAAATTGGGGGAGTTGTATATAAAGAGTTTAGTGTTAAAATATTCATTTTGAGTTGGCTGTTAAACTTTCAACTAAAGACATTGAGGAAAAAATCTTATCACTAAGCCTGGGGTCAGGATAGTTGTTTAAGCTAGAGATACAAAGATAGGAGTCATGAGGAAATACTACTTACAGCCATAAGACTGGATAAAACCTAAAGGATAGTATTATGATTTGTGTCTAGTTGTACACTCTAAAAGCCTCATGCAGTCATGGGGCAGCTTGTTTATTATTGTGGGTGTGGATGCTGCACCTGCCCTGGAGCGGGTGACTTGCATCGCAGTGTAAGGAGGGGAGAGAGGCTAGCTGGCTACCTGAGCTGCTGCCGCTCCCTTTGCTTTCCTGCTCCTTGCCCCCCCCCCCCCCCCCCCC
>PVJA010024711.1:0-15912 GCA_004027025.1 Myocastor coypus | reverse complement strand
AGAAAGAGTATACAGTCCAGTCTTGCATAACTATATCTGTTAATCTGAGCAACAGATATGATGATAAAAATAGGTAATATAACAACCATTGTTAACTAGCTATTCATGTTTTGAAAATCTGTAACATGTATTGTTGTATATCACCCTGTTTCTGTCTTTGTATCTGCTGCTTGGTTTTGCTGTTACTTTTACTCCTCAAAACAAAATAAATTTAAAAATAAAAAGAAAGAGTATGCAATGAGGGCAGAAGGGGTCAAGGAGCAAACAAAGAAAGAAGAAAGCGAGAAAAGTGTAGTTTCTAAGAAAGGCAGTAAAAAGTATGTCTTCAGGAAGAGTGTGTCAAATGTCCCTGGTAGTTCAAGAAACAAGAGGTTGGAGAGGTGGGCTTTGAATTTCAGGATACAAATTACACTAGTGATGTAAATCATTGTCTTTGTGAAGCATTAGTGATAAAAAAAATCTAGTGTGTTGAGAATGGGGGTAGAGAAAGGAAAGTCAGTCACTGAAGAGAATTCTTTTAAGGGGTTTTATTTTAAAAAGAAGCAAATTGAGGCAAGCGTAGAAAAAAAAGTAATTTTGGTGGGGTGAAGGGTTTGCAGTTCTGGGGATTGAGCTCCAGGACCTTGTGCTTGCCAGGCAAGTGCTTATTCTACTGAGCTATCTCCCCAGCCCCGCCAAAAGCAATTTTTTTTTTTTTTTAAGATAGAAGAAAGCACAGCAGTCGGTGTGCTGATGAACATTCTTCAAACAAGCAATGATTAGGATGCTAGAGAAAGGGGAGGACTATTGCAATCATGCGTCAGTCGGTGAAAGGAATGGCACACAGGGCAGTCACTAGCATGGCTGGCTTAGCTCAAAGTGTAAGTTCATTCTTAGGAGCAGGAAATAAGGCACAGTTCCTAGAGTCAGATTCAAGAGTTAAGTCACTGAGGTAAAAGAGTTCTGAGGAGTTTTCCTCTAAAGACTTCATTTTGCCAGTGAAATAGGAAGCAAAGTAACCAGCTAAGAGTGACTATCATAGCTGGGTATGGTGGGACATGCCTGTAACCTGAGACTTGGGAGGCTGAGGTGGAAGGGTTGCAAGGTAAAATAAAATAGACTCTGCAGATATAGCTCAGCGGTAGAGAACTTAGTATGTGTGAAACTCTGAGTTCAATTTCCAGTACCTTCCCCCACCCGATAGGGGCTGGAGGCTGGAGAAAGAAGTTCAGGGCCCGGAGGGATGGCTCAGTGGTCTAAGGCGCCTGCTTGGGAAAGCTTGGGCGGCTTCAGGGACCCCAGTTTGATCCCCGGCACATGCTGCGCCAGCCCTGCCCTCGGGGCGGGCTGAGCCGGCCAAAAAAATGAGTGAATAAACGAAGGTTCTGAAACAAGAATAAAAATAATAAATAAATAAAAATTAAAAAAAAAAAGAAAAAAGAAAGAAGTTTAGCACGTATGGCATATCAGCTAGAAGACTGAAAGCCAGGCTACCAAGTAGAATATGTGGCACTGAGAACCTGCTGAAGGACATGGTTTGAGAGTAAGTTAGGTGAGCCAGCAGCATTTTGTGCTGCATTCTGGTCAGCAGTATATGGGGTGCAGCAGGTTGTGTGTGGCTAAGCACAGCAGCATGCCTTGCTGCCCCACCCTACCTGCAAAGTTACAGACATCGGCTCCAGCTCCCCTTCTCTCCCCTACAGGCAACAGTGCTGGTCAGAGATCACAGTGATTCTGACCCAGCCTTCGAGAACTCTCCTAATGATGTCTTGCAAAAGCTTTGTTTGTGCTTTGTTGTTCACTTTTGTGCTCCCCATCTCACAATTTGTATTTTTTCTATTTTTAATATAAAATAATATAGTTGTACCTTGACTAATTTTCCAAAAGGGCGTGCAGATAACCATGGGAGAAGAGGCCTATTAGCATTCTACCAATATTTCAATAGCATTAAATATCACTTGAGAACTTTCTCATCTATGCATACATTTATAATCTCTCCAAAAAATTTCCCCTATACTAAAGGAATAAAAATCTAAAAGGAAAAAAATGAATCATGCAGCTAGTAAATGCCAATTATGAGATCCAAGCTTTTTTGTACAAGTTATACAGCACTGATTCCAGCCATGATACCATGTTCTCCAACCCTTATTTGCTAAGGTAAAATCAAGTTTTTCTTGTCTTTCCAACTGTCACATATGCAAGGAATACTGTGTGGGCTTGCCCTGATATTTTTAGTCCAAGGTGCTTTACTGGTCTTTCTTTTTAAGCATCAGATCTTCACTTTTCCTGACCTTGACACAAAGATTTTAATTTGCATAGTGCAACTCTAATTTGTTCCTAAGCACAGAACTTTCACTGATGATTTCCTACCTGTGCATTCCAGGGCATTGTTTTGTGACCTAGACATGTGATCCCTAGGTTTTGGTAGGATTTCTCCCCAGTTATAACAAACAGAAATGTCTACAGGAATCACCAACTCTTCAATAGGAGGTACAGTCACTCCTGGTTGAGAAATACTGGATTAGAAGTAAATACTAGATATGAGTTAATTTTAGTATGTAAGAAAATTTCCCTAGATTTTATATTATCAGGATACCTGTGACTATTATATTTTTTAATTTCAGAATTTTTGGATGCCGGCCAGATAGCTCAACTAACTAAAGCCCTGTTTAGGCACAGCACAGCAGCCGGAGTTCTGTCTGGGTCCGCTGTGTTGGCCCCACCCCTGGGGCACTCTGAGATGGTGATTGAGACTGGGTATGGTGGTGTGTGCCTGTAATCCCAGCACTTGGGAGGCTGAACAGGAGAATCTCTTCCACTCCAATCTGCTAGTGAGAACCTGTAGACCCTGCCCTAAATTCATTCAAAAAATGGGGGAAGGAAGGGGGAACTGAAAATATATATTTTCCTGTTTTTAGACAGGATCTTACCATGTATGATTGATCCTCCTGCCTCAGCCTCCCAAATGCTACAATTACAAGTGTGTGTGATGATGTCAAACTTAGAATATTTTGTAAAGAAAAAGATAGGCCCTTAGGAAGCCTTTTCTTTCTGTGTAACCTAACATCTTGCCTTAGCACTGTCATCATTGTTAGAATTAACTGTAGTAGTTCTTATGTTCCCATTATACTTTGAAAAAGAAATCCTATAGAATGTGATAGTATTAATCACACTCTTTAGGATGCTAAACAAAACTGTACTTCTGGCTTTGAGACACAGATCTCTTTGGTGACAGAGATCATGTGATATTTATCTTTGCATGTCTAGCACTTGCAAAAGTATACAGTATATACTCAATTTGTGTTTTTATTTTTATTTATTTTTTGCAGGACCAGGGCTTGAACTTACAATATTGCGCTTGCCAGACAGGCACTTGTGCCACAGAGCTATCTCCCCAACCCCCTCAATTTGTACTTTTAAACCATGCTGCTAGGGAATCTCATACAGGCTCTTAATTATGCCTACAGAATATCCATTTCTCTTGTGACTTTTATTCACATAACAGCCCTGCCATCTAGTGGCCAATTATCCAAACTATAAATACAATACTTAGGATGAAATAAATTAATATGCCATATATCTCAAATACAAAAATATAAAACTATAATCACTGACCCAAGAAATGTATGCAAATAATTTTTCAACTAAAGAAATATTCAAAGGTTTATCTTTTTTGCTTGAGAGAAACTAAGCTGTAATAAAGGGTTTTTATTTCCAGTATATAGCATTTTTATTTGCACACAAGTGAATGTGTACTCAGTATATAAGGTCCTCTCACCTCTGATTTTATACAAAGTCCATTCCAGATCAAAGTTGGGTATTCCTGCTTTTGTGGAGACCTAAGTCTAAGCCAATTTGAAAAATACTTTCCAGGACACAGAATTCACTTAAACAAGAAGACAAGACATGGTTTCAAGGTAAATCCTGGGGGGAATTGACTGACCTTGGGAGATACAAAAGTTACATGTTTTGTTATAAAGGTCTTGCTTTACCTTGTCCTTAACCACCCAGCAGAAAAGTTTAACCAAAAGGCATAAAAAGTAAAGCTAAATTAGTATGCTGAACTGTGAAAGGCTTAAATCAACAGCTTCTGACATTGCCAGTTCTGCCAATAACTCACTGCAATTATGGAATATTGGACTATGTATAACTACTTTCTCTTAGTGCAATGAGAAGAATTTTTTTTTTTTACCAATAATGATTAGAAAACTTATATCTACACTGTGCTCTGTACAACTACTATGAGGACAACAATATGCATTATATCACTTATTGGGAATGTACCACTATTGTACTTTGAAAAAATAATAATACATATGATTTCTAAATTTTGATTTGAGAGAGATGAAAAGATTGTTCATTTATACTATTTTATTAACAATGGAATTACTTATAAAATTATTCTTAATTGATATTTTTCACCAAAAGACTGTCTTTTCAAAACTGAAATTAAATTCTAGATGAAAATAATCATAAGTTTACAGGTATGAGGAATGCTAAAGTAATTTTAAACATGAAATGCTAATACAATCAAATGTAGATTTTCAAATAAAAAAGATAAGCCTGTTAGTCTGCAGTATTCATTGTCCTACTGACCAAAGTTGTTGTATTTACTTCAATTGAAATAACCAGTGTTTGAGCAGCAAATTCTCTTATAATGTGGACTAAGCTGAACTATCAATTGACCAAATAAAAATAACAGAAAAATGGTCTAAGTATAAAAGATGACCTGTGAATTTTCATTATTTATTGAATAAGCCTTCTCAGTAGCTCAGTCTTTCTCACCAATTATGCTTTTAAGCTTTATGAGTAGATCATTCATTATCTAGCCAATGTAATAACAACAGTTAACTAATTAGTGCAGATTTAATGAGGGACAAAAGAATGGGAAGAAGGTGCAAGAGTTTGCAATTTAATTTCAATTTTATTGCTTCATATTTCAAATATCGTAAGATTTCATACTAATTCATATTTATGAGTCTCAAACTGTATTTTCTTTAGCAGAAAGGCATCACCAAATATTTCTGTATTATTCTGACTTGTTTTATCACTTTTTGCTGAGCTCATTAACATGCTTCACAACCAAGTGGAACAGACATTAAACTCAGTGATATTTCATATTCCCCTACTATTAGCTCCTGATACATTGTACTTAAAAGATGAATACTTATTCCCGGTATTTCCTACTTCTCTGTGGCATTACCTGCTTTTGCTCTGAGATATTTAAAATACCTGAAGAAACTTAAGACATTATTTAGACCAATATCTCATTGTTTAGATAGTCCTGGACAGGCTTCACACATTGCCCAAGGTCATGAAGCTAATTATGACAGATGTTCTAGGATTCCAAGACACTGAAAGAGTGACTGTTATTTTGGAGGTCATGTCATAATGTAATGCGCAAGGCTGTGCACACCATCAAGAGTGCCGCAAGAGGGACTAGGGACATAGCTCAGTGAGTAAGTGCTTGCCTGGCAAGTGCAAGGGCCTGAGTTCAATCCTTGGTTCCAGGGTGGGAAAAAAAAAAAAAAAAAAAAAAAAGAGTACCACAAGATAAGCCTCTCAAATCCAACCTACCAATGTTCACATCTTCCTACCCTGTAGGATTCCCAACTTCCAACTCACTGTTTTGCTGACAAACTCTGAACCTATAAGCTCTGTTATTCTCTCCCTTTCCCTCCTTTGCCAAACCCTTCAGGTGTTTCTTGTGAGCCTTTCTGTAGTTAGTCTCCTTTCCTACAAATATTGTCTTCATGTTCTTGCCTTGCTGAAATCTATCTGGGCCTGAGATAATGTCAAAAGTCAAAGTGGAAGCATCCCTTGCTTCCTCCCATTGCTACTTCCAAATTATTTCAACCCTTCCCTCCTACAAAAGCGATTGTTCTCCTAATGCTTATGCCACGTGCATGTATTACTTTATCTTCTGTGAGTTCCTAGCAATCTCCATGCTCAGTCACTAGTCTTCTATTCCTGGAGAAGCTTCCTCTATTCCACCTCACTGTCTTTATCATTGATGATATCAGTTTAAAAGTCAATGACTAAAAAGTCCTCATCTTCTGTTTTGGCTTTCGTATATGAATGCCATTTCAATCTTCCCGTTTTAGTCTCACATTCCATGTCACACCTTGGACATTTTCGTTCAAAAAACAGAAAGCCTCTAGGACCCGCCTGATAGCTCAGTGGACTAAAGCACCTGCTTAGGCAGAACACGGTGGCTGGGGTTCGATCCCCAAAATGGTTGCATGAGCCTGTAGTCCTAGCTCTTGGGAGACTGAAAACAGGAGGATCACTATGATTCTAATCTACATAGTGAGACACTGTAGAGGCTGCTTTTAAATACATAAAAATAAAAATAAAAAATAGAAAGCCTCCAAAAACTACTAATAAAAAACATTAACCTTTGCTTAGCTTCCTATACTGCCATTTCAATTACACAAGTACTCCCTGGCAATTTTTCAGTGATGGGAGGCACTGAGTCCTTTTGGCTATTTCCTTATTATCCTTCTGTTCCCTCCCGTCACTTCTCATCTTGTTTAACACTGATTATAACATCATCCAGACAGTACTATTTTGCAGATACCTTCAATTCAACTCTTTGGCTCACTTGAATTCATGTTATAAATCTCCATACAATAAGTTACTTATCCAAATTCAAGCCTGTTTACACCAACAAGAGAAAGTATTTGTGACATAAATCATTAACATCAGGTGCTAATTTCCCTTGACATCCATAAAAAAAATGGCCATAGTTTGAATCTTAAACTGACACAGAAATCTTCTTATATTCTCTAATAGGATTATTCTTCAGGGCTGGGGAGACAGCTCAGTGGAATAAGTTCTTACCTGCCAAGCATAAGGTCCTGAGTTCAATCCCTGGTAAAAAAAAAAAAAAAGAAAAAAGGTTGTTTTCCTCCTCCCTCAGATGATCACATTGATCTGATTCCCTCTGCCACAGTCTTCTACCCCACTTCTCCCTTTAACTCTCAGTAGATGTCATTGCTACATGTGTTTTGAGAATATGGGACTATCATATGGGATTTGTCCATCCTCCCAGGATCAAATAACCAAGAAGACTTACCATGAACCTTTTTCTCACCTCTATCAGAGAAAGGCTGAGGTGTGTTCCTCTTCATGACAGGAAGTGCCTGCATGCACCCTAAGTATTTTGTCCTGAAAGCTTCTCGAGGGCACTGATCCCTTACATTGTTTCTTCTCAAACCATCCTAATATTTCCATAACAAAAGGCAGTATTGTCCTGACTATCCTCCTTGTAATAGCAGCCCCTATTACACGGTCTACTTATGGTTTCCTTGATTAAAGTTTCTGACCTTGAAAGCAGTTTGATTGACAGGTAATCCAGACTCATCAGCAAAACCAGTGAGCCCAATTATTATAGGCAGCTGAATTAGATGGAAATATTATAGGCATATAAAATTATAATAAGAGTAGCTACATATACCTAATTTCTTGTATTAATATCTCTATCTATCTATCTATCTATCTATCTATCTATCTATCTATCTATCTATCATCTATCTCTATCTGCCTAGGGGAATCCCAGAGAGGAATATTCACTATATATTGCTGATTGACACCTTTGTAACTTGTATTACACATCAAACAAAAAACATTCTCAACATATTGCTAAATATTATTTTCATTTTAAAACAATTATGTTGGTTTTTAAAAAATACGAAGAAAGAAGTAAAAATTTAGTTTTCTCAAATTCTAAGTATCTGATCCTTGAGGTTATTCTCTCTCTCTCTCTCTCTCTCAAGATTTAGGTTTAGAACTAACAGAAATATTAATTTGAAGCATACCTTTGATGATACATTACTGGTGACAGAATATCATTTAAATGAAAAATTTGAGATTTTTGAGTTAAGCGGAAAGCATTATTGTACCTCTTCTTTTACTGTCTTTTTATTTTTCTATTTTTTAAATTCAATTTTATTTTATTTTGAAGAGTAAAAACAGAAGCAAAAATAAATAGAAAAAGAGAAAAACAGAATAACACAACAATACATGTTACAGATTTTCAAAACAGTAATAACTAATTAACAATGATTATTATATTATCTATTTTTATTATCAAATATGTTGCTCAGCTTAATGGATATAATTATGCAAGATTGGACAAATAATTGAATATTAACATGTTCAAGAAATCTTAATTTTTTTCCTTGTCCTGTGAAAGTTTTTTTAAAAATTATTATTATTATTACTATTGCTATTATTTGTACAGGGTCTCTCTACACAGCTCAGATTCATAGTGATCCTCCTGTTTTCAGCCTTCCCAGTGCTGGGATTACAGACAAGTGCCACCATGTCCAGACTCCATTGCTGGCTCAGCACAACCCCAGGGAGGAGCTGGCATGGCCTGTGGTACTGGGGATCCAACCTGGTCCTTCTGCTTGCCTAAGCAGGTGCTTAGTCCTCTGAGCTATCCTCCCTGCCCTTTCTATTTTAAAGACAGTATAATAATTACTCTTTTTTTTTTTTTTTTTACAGGACAGGGGTTTGAACTCACAATGCTGTACTTGCCAGGCAGGCACTTGTGCCACAGGGCTATCTCACCAGCCCAACAGTATAATAATTAATAAGACCTTAGAAATTTGTATTTCTTTGTTTAGTTGAAGTTCTCCTTTATGAGCTCCTGAACTCTATGTTCATGTACTTTCAAAGTTACAAGACTAATTTCGTTAAGTCATAAATGTAATGTTTCTGTCAGGATGTCCTTGTTTGTCATAATAAATCTACTCTTCTTTATCCATATACCTTTCCTTCACATCTGTGATTTTTAGGAACTATATAGAAGTTTTTAAATATGTATATAAATTTTTCAAATAAAAGATATTTTGTGGTGACCTGCAAGCACAGACCATCTGCTATTTATTTAGCCTTGAAAGTAATGGAAACCACAAGAGATCAGGATGTATAATGTATTTACAACATAATTTATTGTATAAATTATGTTAATGAACATTTTCCAAATATAAACATACTCTAAGGGATTAAGAGCCACATGTATCATTCCACTTTAAGGAGAAAATAAAAAATTTTTCACTGATATTTCACTTATCATTAATTAGTACTTTGATTCTTTTAACTGAACACATAATTAACAGAACACAATTTATTTGAACACATTTGCAAGCCTCAAAATATATTCCTATTTTCATTTATGGAAGATTATTTGTCCTCTGGATTATACAGGACATCCATCACCTAAATCCTGGGTTTATGCTGCTTATTTACAGCAGGTCTGAGTAAATCTCAGTAATATAAAGTATTAACCGCTGGGGGGGGGGGTGATGTTATTTTGTCAGTGTGTGTGCTGTAATCCAAAGTCAGAAACTTTCACTTTGCTGAGGAAACTGCTGCAATGCCAAAAGATTTCTTTCAATTCTTCAGTTAAGAAAAAACATGCCCCCCTGGAAATCAACGATAATTTGTGAAAAAGGAAAAAAAAAAAAAAAAAATCACTCCTGCAGGTGTTCTGTATACAGGTCCTGTTCTAACTTCAATTCCTTTTAAAAACCTGAAAGGATAAAGTCAGTTTTCTGGAATGATAGCTACGGCAGGATCTAAGGAAAGTGAGATCCATAATTAAAATGTATTGTACAGCCCAATACCTAATACACAAAGTGATTTTCATTGTTCTCCAGATATATAATCCGTGTGATTACAACGTGTACAACAGTGCTAGGGCCTATGGCGTCTTCAACTTTCAACCCGTGCTGCTGAAAATTAGGGATTCTATTTCCCTGCCACCTACATTTCATAGCTCTGTGAAGGCACTCTGGATTTCTTCTAGCCCTATTAACTCCGATCACACAGACGGGCCCCGCGCTAGGAGGCTCCCTCACTTAACTCACCTTTAACTAAGCGCCCTCTTTTCGCTCCCACTTCCCGATGGCTTTTGTCCCTCTCGGCTTCCGGATCACTTTCCGGAAGACCCGCGGAAACGCCGCGCACGCGCTCTAGCAGCCCCCACCTGGCTTCCTGTTTGGGCGGCCGGCTCTTTTCAGTTTCCGACTCGAGTCCACGCGGCAGGTCTCGCGGGGTTTGCCGCGGGCCGCGGGCGCTTGGCAGGGCTTGTTCCGGGCGGGCCTTTTTAGCTGCTCTCAGGCGTCTGTAGCTGGGAATCTCCGGGCTCAGCAACATGACGTCCGCCTTGGAGAACTACATTAACCGTATCCCCTGGCTGGCTGACAGACGACTCGGCTGGTGTCGTACTGGGGGACGCGGGCGGGAGGGGCCTTCGAGGTGCCCGGCGCGCGGGCAGGGGCGAGGCCGAGGACCCCGAGTGATCTGCGGGCCCACGGCGCTTGTTGATCTTAGCCTTGAAAATCAAACGTAAAAATGGCTTCTTGACTCGACCTTAAAACTTAAAGTTTGGGCAGAAGATGAGCCGTTGCCTGGGGCCACGACTGTTTTGTAAATGGGTGTATTGTACTTGTTTTAGTCACAGGCTTTGCACGTTGTTAAAAGGTAGAGAGAGTAAAGGTGGTCTGCAAGCCAGTCTGCACTCACTTTCCCACTTGAAGTCCCAAGTTGTTGGTAGAGTGAAAATAATGTTTGCTTTTGTGATGCATTGTAGTAGCTCAGGACAGTAACATTTTCTCGTGGTCATGTATATCTGGCACAAAGGTTAAACACTGAAGTCTGGTGACATTAATTGTAGCTTCTTTTAAATTCTAGAAGCCAGGTCTTCGAAAACAATTGTCTTAGCTTTGTGAAGTCATACAGCATTGGTTAATTTAAATTTCAACGGTTTTTATTTCCAGCGTAGGGAAATAAGCCTAAGAACGTAGGAGTACCGAGTAACCTGCTATTTTAAGACAAGGTATATTATCACACATACAGGTTTTTCTTTTGTTTTTAATTGTCACAAAAGCAGAATTTAAAGGAGTTAGAAGCTTAAGTTTTTATGTAGTGAGTGTAATTAATTTGTTAAATAAGTGGATCCTAACTGTCATGCTTTTTTTCCTCCAATAGTTCAAACCATTCATTTAACAGAATCTTAAGTTTTCAGTTTGTAATTCCCTAAGAAATGCTTTCCTTGATTCAGTTATCAGGAACTGTTGCTGTTATTACCTCTGATGGACGAATGATTGTCGTAAGTGGCATTTTGATTCTTTGCTTTTTGGCAGGCTTATTGATTGTAAAATTTTACGGCCATGTTTTGGTCTACAATGCCTAGGTACCACAGTACCCCTTTCTGCAGGTATTTTTTATTGAGTTCTCTACCTTGGTGCCAATGTGCATTTTCTTCACTAGCAAAGACTGAGTATATGCTGTACACTGTACAAAGCCTCTTGGAAATATGTTTATTTATTGTAGTTTTTGTTTGTTTCTTTTTCCATTGAGTGCTCTGACATTTGCTATATAAATACTTTAAAAGATTTTGTGTGTTTCTTAGTTGGAGTTATGTAACTCAGTGGGTGTTTACTCAGTTCACGTAACAGTAGGGATCAAGTCTGAAAAGTGTGTTCAGTGATTTCATTGTGTGAAAATCTTAGAGAGTGTACTAATATAAGCTAGGCAGCTGTGATATCACTAGGTGATTTAATTTTATGGGACCACCACTATATTTGCAGTCCATCCTTGATTCAAATTTTCTCATTGTTGTTTAGCTTTTTTTTTGGTAGTCATTATTAATGAGGCATTAGTATCATACATGCAATTTATTGAGTACATGCTATGAGCCAATCACTTTATATTTGTCATTTTTGGTCTGCAGTACAACTATGTGAAGAGTTACTCTGTGTTATAGTAAGGAACCAAACAGAAAATGGAGTGCTTTCGCCAGTCACGGCATAATAAACAGCAAAACTAAATGGGGATTTCAGTTAGGTTTGATTTCAAAGACAGGTTGTAGCTTTCTTCCTTAAGCAAACAAAAGCATGATATTTTTTAGGCAGTTCATATTGTATTTTGTCAGAAATGAACATTTTGAAATATTCCAATCTCAACACTTCAAGAATATTGTGCTTATAAATAATTTTGTGAAAACCTTTTTTAGGGTAGAAGGGTGAATTTTATACAAAGAGTCATATATGAATACTCAAGTTTCAGTAGTTCTGTATTTAACACATAATTATATTTTGGGATAAGTACCTTTAAAATGAAACAGAGGTAAAGGTTGATATAGTAAGTATTCATCTTGGCTCTCTTCCAAGTTCTAGGTTATGATTTTTTTCTTATTTTATGACGATTTTATGTATTTGTTTTCCAGAACATAAAGGAACTTGAAAGTGAGTTTCCAGGTTAACCAGTTAAAGCTTATATGAATTAGTTTCTTCAGAAAATTATTGCATCTGAGTTGCTATGTTTTGCTAGATCTGTATCTTCCTTTATTTAAAAACCAACCATGAAAAAAAATAAAATAAAATAAATGAATAAATAAATAAAAACCAACCATGATTCACAAAATTTTACCTTATTATTTCCTTCACAACTGGGTAGTAATTATTACAGTTATATTTGTATCTACTGGGTTATTGGGAAAATTTAATAATACATGTGAGGTGCAAACTAGTGGCAACAATTAAGAACTTATTAAATGTTAGTTGCTTGAAGTTTTTATATATTTATGGGACAGATTTCAATCTGATAAATTTTAGATGTTTACAGAAGTATGATGTATTTGTTTAGCATCTGACTCTAGAACATTTGTCGTTGGAATGCTGGGGCTGCTATTCAGTATAGCATGAATGAAAGATATTCAAAGGTCTCTATTTTTCTTCTTTGAAATGGGTATAATTATAATTTAACCTTAAAGGGTAGATTAGATTATTAGATGTATACAGTAGCCGCGCATGGTGGCACACGCCTGTAATCCCAGCACTTGGGAGGCTGAGGCAGGAGGATTGAAGCAAGTTCGAGACCAGCCTGGGCTACAAAAGTGAGCTCAAGGCCAGCCTGAACTGCACAGTGAGACCCTGTGTCAAAAAAGAAAAAAAAAAAAAAAAGATGTATACAGTGTGTTTATCACAGCACCTTACACGCAGTACTAGTATGTAGCATACAGGATACTGTTACATTGCTATAGCTGGTATGTATGTATACCTATGGCTCTTATTTCAATGTTATTTTCCATTATTTTCTTGTTTAGTTTGTATTCTCAATGTTTGCTATTGCACTATAAGAACTTTTTGGTAGTTAGCTAGAAATACTGTGTTATGTGGGTGTCCTTTGTAACTGTCACTAACTGCACACTAGTCAGATGCGTGATGCAGCTTTTCATGTTTTAAGCAATTCAGAAGTAAGTGCTATGCTCTGGAACACTGATGGTTACTTTATTTCATAGCTGACTTCTAGTTCGGATAGGTATCTGCCCAACTACTAAAATGATCGTAAGGTGCACATTTGTGTTAACCAGAATATTTCTTTTCTTTTCTCTGTTTCTTTCTCTTTTTTTTTTTTTTTCCCCCTGGGATATTTCCTTTTTAGGGTACACTTAAAGGTTTTGACCAGACCATTAATTTGATTTTGGATGAAAGCCATGAACGAGTATTCAGCTCTTCACAAGGAGTTGAACAAGTGGTGCTAGGATTATACATTGTGAGAGGTGACAATGTGTAAGTAAAACATATCTTTGCAGTTAAGTTGAAATTATACTACAAATATATTTCCCTGGTTATATATATGTGCTGTAAACATGTACTAATAAAATCTTTAAAATTTTATTTACTGTAAAGGAAGAGATTTTCCCAAAACTATGCTATATCATGCATATACAATAAACAGAAATAGGCATTCATTTTGTAAGTATGACTTTTTACTTTGCTTGAAGTAAAGCAAAACTAAATTTTATGTCAGTATTCTTCAGGTCTGGACCTCACAAGAAAATAAATACATTCCTAGTGTCCGAGGCTAGAGTTTGAAAATCTTCTGAAATCTCTTGTTGAAGCAGTTACAAATAGAAACATGTATTTATAATTCAATGAATTTTTTAGTATAATTTTTGAAAATGTACTTGACATGCTTATAATATTCCCATGTTTATCCAATGATACTAGTTACCTTGGGACATTGATAACTCAATTTGAAAGTATTTTAGAGGTAGCAGTTTAAGGCAAGCAGGTAAATCATGTAGAATAGAATTTTTTTTATCTTTATTTTTTAATGTATTTGGTATAGGGTCTTACTATGCAGCTCAGAGTCGTAGTAATCCTCCTGTTTTCAGCCTCCCCAGTACTGAGATTACTTGTGTGTGCCACCCCTCCTGGTCTCAGTTAACAGCTCAGCACACCTGGGGGTGGGCCCACGAGGATGGAACCCTGGTCTCCACACCTATATAAGCAGATGCTTAGTCGGCTGAGCTATTTCACTACCCCCAGAAATGTTTTTGACAGTAGAAATGTATTATTGGCATTTTTCAGGACTACCCATGTATGGCTGTTGAGTATTCAAAAAGTGGCTGGGGCATCACTGATTAATTTATCAATATTAATCAGCTTAATTGTAGTTACATATGGCTAATCTTGTGATAACCAGCTAGAATATTGAAACCATTTCCTAGTGATAGAAGTGAAATATGACTGGAAAGCAACAAAAGATGTGCTAGCAAGTTTGCTAATTATTTGATCTTTAATTTCTAAGAAGGAGTTTATAAAATACTCTAGGGTAACTTTCAGGTAAAGGTAGAAGGTGAGCTGTAAAGACTTGAGAGTACAGATTGGGGAGAAGTCCCCTGATCAGAATAGTACTGATTGGGGGCTGGCGGGATGGCTGAGTGGTCTAAAGCGCCTGCTTAGGAAAGCTTAGGCAGTGGCAGGGACCGCAGTTCGATTCCCAGCACTATATGCTGTGACAGTCCTGCCCCCAGGGCAGGCTGAACTGGCCATAATAAAAAAATAAATAAATAAATAAAATGTTAAAAAAAAAAACAATAGTACTGATCTTTTGTATTGTAATTGTATGTGACAGTAGATTTTATGAAGGTGCATCCTGCTTTAATTAAGGAAAAAAATGTTTTTGTGTATTTAGTACAGGGTCTACAGGGTCTCACTACATAGATCAGACTTGTAGTGATCCTCCTGTTTTTCAGCCTCCACCACCACACTGTTTCAGCTTGCCCTGGGAGCAGGGCTGGCATGCACAGCAGGGATTGAACCCAGGTGCTGTGCTCTGCCTGAGCTGGCACTGTAGTCCACTGAGCTATCAGGCCAGCCCAAGAAAAAAAACTTAAACCTTAATCCTATACTCAGTAGTGTAATAGAATGAGGTTGTACAGGCTCCATGAAAGTAGATTGTTATATCTTCTGGAATTTTGGAAGCTAATATCTGAAATTGTCAGGATTGGAGTATTACATGAAGGATATTGTATTAATAAACACTGCAAATCAGTCTCTTTTTGATAAGAGAACTGTTTTTTAAACACTAGCACTCTTTTAATACTGGTTGCTGTGATGTTACCTACTAATTATTTCTCCTTGAGTTTTAAAGAATTTTAATACTACATGTTTATAGTACCTAATGATTACATTCATTATCGACAATAGTATGTGTAACATAATACATCTTACTTTCTTTTATATCCCCTTCCAGTCTAATTCTTTCCTTTTCTCCTTCCTCCAGTTTTTGGTCCCTTTTCTATTTGCACAAGATTTGTGACTTACATATATGATTCATTAGCTGACAAAAATGTTTATTGTATACCTTAACTAGTTGTTTTTACTGTGTTTTCCCAGTTTTACATATTTTGGAAGAATGCAACTGTGTTGATTTGATGTATAAGATTTTAGAAATATAAGTGAATTAATTTCAGAAATGTGCTTTAACTCTTGACTCTTTTTCTTAATTCATTACAGTGCAGTCATTGGAGAAATTGATGAAGAGACAGATTCTTCACTTGATCTGGGGAATATTCGAGCAGAGCCTCTAAATTCTGTGGCACACTGAGGGAAAATGGCATTAACTAGA
>PVJA010024710.1:0-31548 GCA_004027025.1 Myocastor coypus | reverse complement strand
AAAAAAAAAAAAAAAAAAAAAAAAAAAAAAAAAAAAAAAAAAAAAAAAAAAAAAAAAAAAAAAAAAAAAAAAAAAAAAAAAAAAAAAAAAAAAAAAAAAAAAAAAAAAAAAAAAAAAAAAAAAAAAAAAAAAAAAAAAAAAAAAAAAAAAAAAAAAAAAAAAAAAAAGAATACAGTGGACACTTGGTGTGTTGGTGCATGCTTATAATCCCAGCACTCAGGAGGTTGAGGCAGGAGTATCACTGAGAGTTTGAGGCCAGCCTAGGCTACAGAGTGAGTCCAAGTCCTGCCTGAACTGCATAATGAAATCCTATGTCAACTGGGGGCCCGGCAGGATGGCTCAGTGGTCTAAAGTGCCTGCTTGGGAAACCTTGGACGGCTTCAGGGACTGCGGCTCGATCCCCGGCACCACATACTGCGCCAGCCCTGCCCTTGGGGCGGGCCGAGCCGGCCATAAAAACGAGTGAATAAACAAACAAAGGTTCTGAAACAAGAAAAAAAATAAATAAAATTTTAAAAATTAAAAAAAAAAAAAGAAATCCTATGTCAAAACAAAACAAAAACACAATGAACATTAATGAGGAGCTGTCTACTTTCTAGATATCCATTAAATAAGTGATTACTTTGATAGAAAAGCAAGTATCGGGGCTGGGGAGATAGCTCTGTGGCATAAGTGCCTGCCTGGCAAACGCAAGGTCATGAGTTTGAACCCCAGTCCCGCAAAAAAAAAAAAAAAAAAAAGCAAGTATCATTTGAGGAAAAAACCCATCTATTGTGATTTGCCATTCATTGTTCATCAAGTCATTTTTGGAGCACCTAGTAAGTACCACCAGGTTGAGCACCATGTGCTTTAGGTGACACAGGGCACAGGACTGATTGTCACCCAAGTGGAACTCAGGATTCTTTGAACAGCTTACCTGTCCCTGCCTGTGGTCAGGGTGTCCCATCCCCCAAGAGGGAGCATCTATGGGTGGGCAGGGCTTATGCAGCTGATCCCAGCCCCATTCTCCTCTTTCTCTTAGGCTGAACCGGCCACTGACCCTCTCGGAAAAGATAGTGTACGGACACCTGGATGACCCAGCCAACCAGGAGATCGAGCGGGGCAAAACCTACCTGCGGCTGCGGCCTGACCGTGTGGCCATGCAGGATGCCACAGCCCAGATGGCCATGCTGCAGTTCATCAGCAGTGGGCTGCCCAAGGTGGCTGTGCCATCTACCATCCATTGTGACCATCTCATTGAGGCCCAGCTTGGGGGTGAAAAGGACCTGCGCCGGGCCAAGGTGAGCCCCAGGGTGTGTGAGGTCAGACTGGTGAGTGTGGCATGGTGATTGTTAGAAGCCTCTCACAGGGGCCATTAGGGGCACTGTCTCCAGTTTCTTTTCTTTTCTTTTTGCTTTTGTCTGTCTGTCTGTCTCTCTCTCTCTCTTTCTTTCTTGCTGGCTCAGCCCACCCCAGGGGTGGGCCTGGCGTGGCATGTGGTGCTAGGGATTGAACCACAGTCCCTGCACACTTTGCCTAAGCTTGCTTAAGCAGGCACTTTAGACTGCTGAGCTATCTCACCAGCCCCATTGCCTCCAATTTCTTTATTTTTATGGCCCACTCAGCCCACCCCGAGGGCAGGGCTGGCGCAGCATGTGGTGCCGGGGATAGAACCGCGGTCCCTGAAGCCGCCCAAGCTTTCCCAAGCAGGCGCTTTAGACCACTGAACTATCCCGCTGGGCCCCTTGCCTTCAATTTCTAATGGGCTCCTTTGTGGTTTGGTGTGGGTACTAGGGCTTAAGCCCAGTCACCTGCATACCAGGCTAGTACTTCACCCTGAACTCCACCCAAGCCCTAAGATTTAGTCTTGTTTTTGCCTTTTTTTCCCTTTCCCTGTCTGCCTTCCTTCTCAGGTACTATTAGTGAAACACAGGACTTCACAATGCTAGGAAACACTCTCCTACTGCGCTGTAGTCCAGCTCATTGTGTTATGTTGTGTTATGTGTTATGTTATGGTATGTTATGGTATTTACCAGAAGTCAAACTCAAGATCTTATGCATGCCAGGCAGGCATTCTATGACTGAGCTACATCCCTGGCTATTTTATTTATTTATTTTTGGAACAGAATTGCACTATGCAGAACCAGGTGTGGTGCGCACACCTATAATCCCAACGCTTGGGAGGCCAAGGCAGGAGAATCATCACAAGTTGGAGGCTAACATGGAGTACATAGTGAGACCTTATCTGACAAATAAAATGTAGCAAGACCCTATTGTAATATAATAATGATGATTTGATAACAATGATTAATAAGGCTAACGTTCAATCCCCAGGACTGCAAAAAAAAAAAAAAAAACAAACGGTCTGTGGAGTGGGCACTGTGTCCTTGCCATGTGTTTAGGAGAAGGTAATCAGAGATTGAGTCACACATCGCTCCTTGAATTACATGCACTTTGTCCTGCTCCTCTGACCCTCTACACTCTTGCCAGGGAGGGAGCCATGGCTCATGATAATGTCACAATCCATTGAGTCCCACAGTCATGGGAAGCCACACTGAGAGCTCACTCGAACCCTGAGCCCAGTAGCGCCATTTAAGGCTGACTCACTTGCTTGTGGCCCTTTCCTTTGTGTGTTGCTGTCAGGACGAGTGGCCATGTGCCCTGCTTATGCAGTCTAGCCCTGCTGCTGCTCTAGCTCAGAGCGTGGAGCCTGTGTGCTGCTATTGGCAGCAGCAGTTCTCTCCCCGCTCTAGGCCTCACCGCTTGTGTCGGAAGCAAGACCCCAGGCAGCTGTTGGCAGGAGCTGAATGCTGGCAGAGTGCAGCCTGCGATGGAAAGCATCCAGCTCCAGTGGCTAGCCCAGCACACAGAGCCTTTGGGCCCGTGGGCCCCTGGGAAACACTGGGGCCACCTTCCCCATTGGGCCCCGTCTCCTACCCTGGCTCACCCACCACGTGTCCTGGTTGCACAGTGGCTCTTTCTGCCCAGCTGAAGGGCAAGTCCTTCCTGCTGGCCTTGTCCTCTGCAGCAGTGGGGCAGGGGGTGGCCGTATTACATGATGTCCTGGGGACCCAGAGCTGTGCAAGGCCAGGCCTCCAGGGCCCTGGCAACCCTGCTGAGCTCAACTTCCACAGCAGGGTTACCACCCCATGGGACTGCCTCCCCCTTGCTTTGTAGGTTCAAAACCTAATTACTGGAGGTAAGTGTCACAGAAAATAGGATTTCAGAGCCCTTTCCTTTGTTCAATGAATGTCTCCTGAAATTTTCTTATACTCCAGGTACTGTGCTAGGTGCTAGGGTTCAGTGTAAGCAAGACAGATGAAGCCTGGCTTCGAGGATCTTAGTCTAGTAGGGAGGTGGATGTATAATGGTTACAGAATTGGTGTTGGGAAGGGGATGTGCAGGACTCTGAAAACATGAGAAAGAGGTCTGATACATACTTTGGAAGGGAGTCAGGTGTGGTGGCCCATGCCTAGAATCCCAGCACTCAGGAGGCTGCGGCAAGGGGATCGCCATGAGCTCAGAGCTAACCCAGCTTGCATGGTGAATTTGAAACCAGTCTGGTACAAGGGCCTGGCAGGATGGCTCAGTGGTCTAAAGCACCTGCTTAGGAAAGCTTAGGCGGCTGCAGGGACCACAGTTATATCCCTGGCACCACATGCTGCGCCAGCCCTGCCCTCAGGGCAGGCTGAGCTGGCCATAAAAATAAATAAATAAACAAACAAAAGTTCTGAAACAAGAAAAAATAAATAAATAAATAAAAATTTAAAATTCTAAAAAATAAAACCAGTCTAGTACAAACAAACAAACAAACAATAAATAAATAAATAAATAAAACAAACCAGACTGGTATACATTAACAGACCCCTGTCTCAGAAACCAAACACAGACATTTGGAAAGGGAAAGATAACCTTTTTGAGAATGTGAACTGAAGCGGAGTCTGAGCAGCCTAACTGACATAAAATATTATAGACAAAACAGCATTTCCAAAGCCTCCAGGGCAGGAAGAAACTTGTTGCATTTGTGCCACGAAGAGAAGATGTGTCACGCTTGAGCTCTGAGTAAGAAGGTGGTCCAAGGCAAGACCTGGGGAAGGGAACCTTCAGGCCTCTGCACTGTGCTAGAAGTCCTGGAGGGTTGCATTGGCCTGTTTTCTGTACCACAGTCCACAGACTGGGTAGATTACACAGCAGACACTGCAGCATGTGGAGAGGACTGGATCAGGATAGGACAGGGGCAGGCAATCCCAAGGCTAAACAGGAGAAGCACACCAGGCTCATGATAGTATTACAGTAACACTGTTACAGTGGCACCTGCATTTCTATGTGGGCAAGGGGAGTTTGTACTATAGCAGGCTTTGAGCAGGGGTGAATGTCTTCAACATTGCATGTTTTAGTAAAGGGTCTCTGGCCAGAGTTTAGAGAGGCAAAATGACCAGAGTCCATGGTCAGAGAGGGATCCAGGCTGAGCTCAGTTCTGTCATGCCACTTTAGGGTAGTGTCCCCCCACCCCCTCATTTGCACAGACGTGTGTGTGTACATGGGCCCACTGGGTCCTGACTTGACAAGTGCTTAATTTGGAAGTGAAAAGGCCAGGCTTTTACTAATGGGAAGAGACTGCTCTGGGATTCCGGTTTCTCTTACTGTCTTACCAAATGGGCCCTTAGAGGGCTGTACTGTTGGCCGGGAGTTCCATAAAGGGAATGGCGTGGTTATGAGAATGTTTTATCAAGAACCTGCAGAGCTGAGAACGGTTCCCTTCTCACCACGAAGCTGCCTCTTCTGCTCCTGAGGTTGACAAATCCCATTTCATAATTCTCCTTTGGAACACTGGCACCCACCTGGTATTGCCCCTGTTGTTGTGGGTCACCTGGGACATGCCATGTCTTCAGAGAAAGTTTTATCCCGCAATATCTCCCTACCCTGAAGAAGCTACCTTCCGGTGATAGTGACAGGCATAGCTTGCCGCATCCTCTTCCATTCAGTGACAGCCTTCGCTGAGCCAACAGAAACTCCCAAGAAGGGGCAGCAGGCAGACTTGAGCTGGGTGCTCCCTGAGAGGCTTCTGTCCTCCCCATTACCGGTAGGTCTGTCATATCAGGCCATCACAGGTCTCCAGCACCTGTTGAGTGGACTCAATGGCCATCTTTGCTGCCCTCTCAGTTGATGCTGTCAGTAGTGAGCATTCAGGGCCTGTCACCTGTGCTCTCACATGAGGCAGTGGAGGCCCAGGTGGAAAAGCAGCTCCTTTGTGAGCCACAGAGAGACTTGAGTGTCCCCTCGTTTCTGTAGCACTTGACCTGGCCAGCTGGTGCTACTGTGGCAGGTCTTCACTGCCTCCCTTTGTCTGAGGACAAGGTGGTCAGAAGGAGCCTTGGCAGTTATTTAGCCCAGCTCCTAAAGCAAATAAGGATACTAAAACCCAGAGAACTGGGCGGGGACTTGTGCCAGACCTGCCCCCAGCCAAGTATCACAGAGCCAGGCTGTCTGTTCCCCTACCTTTCTTGCCTGGCTGTGAGGTGAGGTGTGGCCTATATAGCCCAGCCCTCCAGAATTAAGTTTCCAAGGCCTCCAGGAGAGTGGCCTTCCCAAACCATGGTGGGGAGCAAAGGTGAGCAAGCCATGCAAACCATGGCACTAAAATTCTAGTTACGGATTTGTCTCGCAGGACATAAACCAAGAAGTGTACAATTTCCTGGCAACTGCAGGTGCCAAGTACGGCGTGGGCTTCTGGAGGCCTGGATCTGGAATCATTCACCAGGTAAGTGGGGCTCAGTGGCACCCACTGACCAGAGAGTACCTTCCATCCCTGCAGAGGGACAGGGGACTCAAGGCGAGGACACGGGAGGACATCTCAGGCCAGCACCTGGACTGTACCTCCTTTGTGTATAAGTTAATTTTTATTACGTCAATTTATTTTTTTTTCTTGTTTCAGAACTTTTGTTTGTTTGTTTGTTTGTTTTTATGGCCGGCTCAGCCTGCCCTAGGAGCAGGGCTGGTGCAGCATGTGGTGCTGGGAATCGAACTGCGGTCCCTGCAGCTGCCTAAGCTTTCCTAAGCAGGCGCTTTAGACCACTGAGCCATCCTGCTGGGTCATATTACGTCAATTTATACGTTCCTGTTTTTCATGTAAAAGATGAAAACAGCTCGGTGTGGTGGTACACACCTATAATCCCAGCACTGGGAGGTTGAGACAGGAGGCTCACTGTAGCTATGGACCCGTTGGTCTCGCTGGCATCGGTTCTACTTGGGGAGAAATGGTGGTAGGGATGTGAAAGACAAGAAGAGAAAAGCTAGGCTAGGTCGTGGCTGGTCTGGCTGATGCACAAACTTAGCGCAATGCACAGCAAGACTTACGTTTATATTATACTTTTGCATTTAGTACCATGAGAGACAAGGTTGCCTTATAGCTGACCTTAACCAGACAGGATGCTTATCTCAGGACCGGGGTAGCTTGTTTGCTTTAGGCACTGAGGCCCAGTCCCACCTACACACACTTGGGCAATTTTGCTCCCAACAGATCACTGTGAGTTTGAGACCAGCCTGGGCTACAAAGTGAGTTCAAGGCAAGTGTGGACTCTCACTATGTAGTGAGACCCTATCTCAAAAAGGCATGAATGAATGAATGAATGAATGAATGAATGAATGAATGAATGAATGAATAGAAAGATGCCAATAGTCCCTATAGACTATCCAAGCAGCGCACTCACTTTTATCCTAGGGAACTGGGGATCAATCCCATGACCTCACACACTACACAAGTTTCCTACCCTACACTACACTACTGCATTCATTTTAAGGTTTGACACATTGCTTTCTGTGCCTTTTTTTTTTTTTTTTTTTTTTTTTTTTTTTTTTTTTTTTTTTTTTTTTTTTTTTTTTTTTTTTTTTTTTTTTGGTGGAACTGGGGATTGCACTCAGGTCCTTGAGCTTGCATCTGTGCCTTCTTCTAAGTGTGTATTTAGCATCATATTCCTGTGAGGTACACAGAATACCAGTTATTAGTTCTGGTTTTTGGTGCAGAAGAGGGAGCTGCATGCGCGGGGCTTTCACTCAGTATTTTTGTGTGGTTTCCACTGCATGAGTACCTGGCATCAGGTGGGCACCCTGCATGTCAGGTGCTGGACTCAGCAGTTAAGACATTGACTTTCCAGACTCCCCATAACCCCATGAGGTAGGCAGTGTTTATCCATACCTTACAGAGAGGAACTGAGCAGATAGGACTGATGTATGTGCCAGGAAGGTTAGCATCTGTCTTGGGGAGGCAGGACGTACAGCCTGGAGCTAGTGGAATGCTGCTACTTCCTGTAGGCTGCTTTATGGGGTCTTGTAGGCTCGGCTTTCCTTTGTCAGGTGGTTTTGTTTCTATAAATGTGTGTGTTTGGGGATGAGGGAAGCAGGTGCTTCCCTTAGTCATAGGTGACCGTTAAAGATACCGACCTGTACATTTGTCTGTTTCCCATCCATCCCTGGCTGTGCAGACCCTGCTCTGCCCCTTTGCAAGGTGACCCTCTTACCCCTCTATCCAGGGCCTCACTATTTGCCACTTTGCAGATTTGCTGAGTCAGGCTGTCACCTGACCTTGCCAGGGCTGTCACCTCTTCCCCACTTTGAAACTGGAGCCGACAGTGGATCACTGCTTTGCCCTCTTATACTGTTGCCCTTGCCTGGACGGAGCTGCCAGGGTGGTAGGTTACACACACCAGCCAGAGAGCCACTCTGCAGCAGGAAGTCGGGCAGGCAGGCAGACCTGGCTTTTGTCTTCTGTTAGGACGGGTGCCCAATCCGAGTATCTTGTATTCATCCAGGCCACCCTGGCAGCTCCTAGGCCATAGTTTGGGCTGTAAGTGACAACTACTTATACCTACCCCGGAGTACCTGCTAAGTATATCTGTCCCTGAATGGAGAACACCCTGGGACCTATTATGCCTGCCATGCAGCTCTGTGCTTCTCTCTTAGTGCCATTTACCTGACCAAACCCACCCTTTCCAGCTGCTTGGCTGACCCTGCACCTCAGCTCTTTGCTTCTGTTTGACTTCTGGCCCTCCTTGTACCCTGCATGAGGGCTTCCCATGTGAACTCCCATGGGGCCTTCAAGTTCTAGCACAGCTTATACCTAGCACTTTCTCTATGTACTGTGTGCTCTGTGGGATAGGGACTGCAGTTTCCTTCATTCCTGTCTAGGTTTGGGTATGGGGGTGACCCTGGCTGGGACAGATAGGCATATACAGAGATAGAGATAGAGACATACATGTAGATATAGATATATAGAGATGTAGATGTAGTGTGAGTGGATAGTGATTTTACAGTTTTTTGTTTTTCATGTTAGTCTTCCTTCACTCCCTCTGCCTAGCCATAGCCATAGAGCACTGAGACCACTGTCATAATCTGCTTTGTCATGGCACTATTTATTTATTTATTTATTTATTTATTTATTGGTGTAGGGCCTCACTACACAGCTCAGACTTGTAGTGTTCCTCTCGTCTCAGCCTCACTAGCACTGGGATTACAGGCATGCACCACCATGCCTAGTTTTGATGCCCAGCTCAGTGCAGGGCTGGCATGGCATGTGGTACTGGGGATTGAACCCAGGTCCTTGTGCTGCTGAGCTATCTCCCTGGCCCCATCATGATATTTTCTATGGTTGAAGGGACCAAGTTAACTTCTCTGTTCTGGGTGTGGACCACATTCTGTCTATACCATGTAGACCACTTTGAATTCTGCCTTTGGTCTTCATGAATGAAGCTGTTAGTATTAGGGGTGACCTAATTCCACATCTTTGCACCTGTTGAGAGGCGTGGGTGGAGTAGACAGAGGAACTGACGAAGCAAGGAGGCCTGTTCTTCTCAGCCAGCCTGGCTGGGGCTGGGGAGAAGCCAAGTCTCCTAACCCTTTGTGTTTCGGTGTGTGTGTGGGGGTGTGTGGGCTGAGTCTTTCCTGAGTCTTTGGGCAAAGCAAGGCTAATGCCCTGGCTTTCTGTGGGGCCCCAGGGAGTCAACTGTACTTCTTCTTGAAGCCTTTCACATCTCTGGTCTTCCCAACACTGAGGTGGGCACAATGCCATCTGACTGGGGGCACAGATCTTGGTGTGAAGTAGTAAAGCATCCCCCCCACACACACACAATGTCTGCTGAATCTACATGATCTGTATAGTCATCCCAGGGACTCCAGAAGATGACATTTGTCAGCTGGTTTGTCTAGAAGAGCAGTCTGAAGTCTGGAAGGGTGAAGTGACTTGCCAGGGTCCTCCAACTGCTAGTAGGTAATAGGCCAGAATGAGGGTCCATGATGGGGGTACCTGGCCCCAGGAGACCTTTCCAAGAGGATAGCATGCTCAGAGGGTCTGGACAGGGGCAGGGCTTCAGGTCACACACCCCAGGCCTTCCCGGCTAGGAGTATCTGGGTGCAGGCACCACCAGGAAACAGGTTGGCACCTTTCCACAAGTGTCCCTTCAGTTCTCAGTCACCTCCGGCAGGCTGAGGCCAGTAAGGGAGCCTACATTTCTCCCAGCTGAGCAGTGGAGAAACTGATGGCTCCATGCACCCAGAACTTCCTTGGCTGTTTTCTGTGGGTTGGAGCTAGCTCGTGATTGAATTGTCCCCATGAGAAGCTACATAGGCACAAGGCACACTGCCCACACAAGGAGCATCTTGGAGCTGTCACAAGACATGCTTATGTGCCAGTTTATCTAGATCTCATCATGACTTGGAGTTTGGATGGTCTTGAGTGTTGGTGCTATACATGAGGAAACTGAGGCACAGGGGGACAGGTGCAGACCAAGCCATGCAGCAGGAGCTGTCAGAGCAACTCCTAAGCCCCAGCTGCCTACATCCTAAGCTCACTGGAAAGGCTTCCCACCCATATCCCATCCTAGGATAGCCCTGGGCATGGGTGGCAGCCCTGTGAGTGGGGGCAGCAGTGCAGACACCTGTGGTTCCTCCTCTGTTCTTTTTTTTTTTTTTTTTTTAATTTCTTTGTTTCAGAACCTTTATTTGTTTATTCACTCATTCTTATGGCTGGCTCAGCCCGCCCTGAGGGCAGGGCTGGCGCAGCATGTGGTGCCCAGGGATCGAACCACGGTCCCTGAAGCCGCCCAAGCTTTCCCAAGCAGGCGCTTTAAACCACTGAGCCATTCCGCCGGGCCCCTCCTCCTCTGTTTTCTACTGAGGGCTTCTGAGCTTAGGATCTTGATTCTTTTTCAGATCATTCTGGAGAACTATGCTTACCCTGGGGTTCTTCTCATTGGCACTGACTCCCACACTCCTAATGGCGGTGGCCTGGGTGGCATCTGCATTGGAGTCGGGGGTGCTGATGCAGTGGACGTCATGGCTGGGATCCCCTGGGAGCTGAAGTGTCCCAAGGTGAGGGGCAAGGAAGTTACTCCTGTTGGTGGCTTCAGAGGAAATTGGTGGGAAGAAGCGGAAGCCTATGAGCCCCAAAGAGCTGAGGAGATGGGTCAGACTGGATTTCCTTTTCAAGGAAGGCTGGGACAAATGAGCAGAGGGGAGGCCAGCAGCTAGGTTCCTGGGCTTCCTGTGTAGAACCATTGTTTTGCGCCCCTCCTCGTAGGTGATTGGTGTGAAACTGACAGGCTCCCTGTCCGGTTGGACCTCACCCAAAGATGTGATCCTGAAGGTGGCTGGCATTCTCACAGTTAAAGGTGGCACAGGGGCCATCGTGGAGTACCATGGGCCGGGCGTTGAATCCATCTCCTGCACTGGTGAGGAGGGTGCTCACCCTGTGTGTGCCAGACAGACTTCTCTTGGAACATGTCCCAGGCAGTGTGAGGCCATGGACGGGTGTGCAGAGGTCATAGAGATAGCCCTATACATTATCTAATGCAGGTCCCTTAGTCTGATGGAGAGATGAGGACCCTCCCTTTCTAAGATGCCAGTAACTTCCTGTGTTGGTGCTCAAACCAGTGCCTGCCACTGGGCCTCGACCAAGCCCTGGGCCACATGAGTGGATTATGAGACTCGGGGAGTGCAGTGCTGGCACTCCCTGGTGTGTGGAGGCAGGTAGACCCCAAGCCTAGCCCTTGGGCCGCTACAGATGCTATTCCTCCTCAGGCATGGCAACCATCTGCAACATGGGTGCAGAAATCGGGGCCACCACTTCAGTGTTCCCGTACAACCACAGGATGAAGAAATACCTGAGCAAGACAGGCCGTGCAGGTGAGCTGGGGTAGGTGGGCGCAGCAGGTACACAGCCCTGCCCCAGGAGGAAGCTCCCTGGTCCCTTTAGAGCAGGGTCCTCGAGGACCACTTCAGAGGCTCTGAGAAACCCTGCAGATGTGTGACAAGTTAGGCTTGTGCTGCTGTTTCTGAGCTGGGTGACTGCAGCCTCTTCAGGGGGTGAGTGACTCCCTCCTGGAAAGGTGGCCATTGGTCCTTCTTGGCGCCCCCTTCAGGAAGCTCCAGAAATAACAGGGATCGCTTCTGTAAACACTGCCCTAGCAAGGGATGAGGGAAGGGGGAACAAGAACCCTTCTCTACTACCCACCCCCAGCTCCCCTGGAGGACATTCTGCCCAGGCACTGGAGAAGCAGGTAGTGCAAGTGTCCTCTTCCTTTGTCAGTGACTCTGTTCTTGGTCCCCAGGAAGCCTGACCTGACTCACCTCAGCCTGTTTCTCCATTTCCCTGTGCTCCTCCACTCCTCCTGTCCTGGTGCCATTGTGGGTTTACTGCCAGCTCCTTCACTAGCCTACTAGCCTGTGAGCTCCTTGAGAGCTGGGACAGTCTCCTGTGCTTTGCTCTGTTCCTACGTTGGCATTGGTGGTTCTTGGTGGGTGCTGGCATATGGACACGTGTATGGGTGACTTTCACCACCAGTCTTTTTTTTTTTTGTCTTTTTGAGACAGGGTCCCGCTATGTAGTTCAGGTTGGTCTTGAGCTGACTTTTGTAGACCAGACTGGTCTCATACTCACACTGATCCTCCTGCCTCAGCCTCCCAAGTGCTGGGATTACAGGCATGTGCCACCATGCCCGGCTGCCACCAGTCTCTTTTTAAAAACTATTCATTTATGTTATGGCTGGCTCAGCCTGCCCTGGAGGTAGGGCTGGCACAGCATGTGGTACTAGAGATTGAACCGAGGTCCCTGCAGTTGCCTAAGCTTGCCTAAGCACGCTTTAGACCGCTAAGCCATCTTGACATCCCTTACCACCACTTTCTGCTGCTTGCATTTCATGCCTTGCTCTTGTGGACTCCAGACATCGCCAGTCTTGCTGATGAATTCAAGGACCATTTGGTGCCTGACCCTGGCTGCCAGTACGACCAACTGATTGAAATCAACCTCAACGAGGTGAGGAAGGGCCCTGGGCTCCTAAGCGGGCAGGTACTGCTTTCCTGGGACCAGGAGCTGGCACAAGTCCTGACTGGCCTGTCTTTTGGCTCTTAGGGCCCCGGCAAGAGTGGGTAGAGATGAGATTCCAACCGGTGGGGGTGGCTATGACTGGCAGATCAGAAATAGGTTATGGTCTAGTTTTGTGCAGGTGTAGTAGAGGCCAAGCTTTGGGGCTCATAGGCTCTAGAATTGAAGTAAGGCCCTGCTAGGGCCTGGTACCCTGAAGCTGCACACTGGAGGAGGTCCTGGCAGAGTCTGACAAAGCAGGCGGTGGGGGGGTGGGGGGGCACAGGACAGTTTATTTACGTGTGGGCATCTGTGTCACTGAGTGAGGCCACCTTTGGTCATGGGTAATGCAGAGGCAAGAATGAGGTTAAGTGGGTGCATTGATATGATAACAGTCTCTGTTTGCTGTTTGTGAAGCACATAGCCCCACACTGCATGCTTATTAATGAGGATCAGCACATGGGAGGCCCTGTGAGCCCATACCCATTAGAAGGTTCTAACAGCAGCCAGGTGTATCGCTGTAATTATAGCTGGTAGAAAGGGTACAGCCAGCTTGGGCAATTTAGGAAGCTTGTGTCTCAGTATAAATGTAAGAAGCCTGGGGATGTCGCTCAGTGAGTGCTTCCTGACTCCATCCTGAAGAGCATCCAGTGAATCAAAGCTTGCATCTGTAATCTCAGCACTGTGGAGTCTGGAGGAGGATGACAGGTTCCAGTCCAGCCTGGGCAATGAGTGACTGAGAGACCCTGTCTCAAAATGAAACCTTAAAAAGCAGTGGTGCCGGATGTGGTGGTGTACACCTGTAATCCCAGCACTCAGGAGGATGAAGCAGGAAGACCATTGCAAGTTGAGAATGGCTGGGGTTGTAGCTCAGTGTGAAAACAATTCTAAGAGTAATGGAATTTGGGAGATGACAGGTTTGTAAGGCGGATGGCTTCTGTTCATTCTGTGCCTCTGCCATCGTCCAGCTCTGTGGCTGTGAACACAGTGTCACTTCTGAGCTTTGGCTCCTGCCTGCAGAGTTGGGATGAGACCTGTCTGGCAAGGCTGGGCATCCAGAAGCTGGTACCTGCACAGCCCCTGTGTTTCTTAGGACAAGGCTTGGGATGTAAGGACAGGCATCAGCCTCCTATAGGGGAGCTGGAAACAGGTTGGGCTCACTCCAGCACTGGTTCTTGCCTCCTCCTTACATCCTTGTCTTTTCAGCTGAAACCGCACATCAACGGGCCCTTCACACCCGACCTGGCCCACCCTGTAGCAGACGTGGGCACTGTGGCAGAGAAGGAAGGGTGGCCGTTGGACATCCGAGTAGGTGAGTGCCCCCCCACCCCCAGCAACCCCCAGGGCTATGCTGCCCCAAAGCAGGTGCTGTCTACAGCCAGTCACTTAAAAAAACCTTTTTTTTTTTTTTTGCGGGACCGGGGTTCAAACTCACAACCTTGCACTTGCCAGGCAGGCATTAGTGCCACAGCGCTATCTCCCCAGTCCCAAAAAGACCATTTCTTAGGGCCAGCCAAGTAGCTCAGTGGACTAAAGTGCCTGCTCAGGGAGAGTGCAGCGGTCAGAGTTTGATCCCTAACGTGCCGGGGCGCACTGAGACATGACTGAGTGGCTGGCTTAGCGTGCCCTTAGGGCAGGGCTGGCACAGCATGCAGGACCAGGGATGTGGTATGATATGACATTATGTTATGTACTGACGGTTAAATTCAGGACCTTGTGCTTGCCAGACAGACGTTTAAGCCACTGAGCTATCTCTCTGGCCCTTCAACAACTTATCAAGACCTTGTCTCAGAAAAATAAAAACGCAGGGCCAGGGAGATAGCTCTGTGGCACAAGTGCCTGCCCAGCAAGTGCAAGGTCATGAGTTTAAACCCCGGTCCCACAAAAAAAAAAAAAAAAAAAAAAAGAATAAAAGCTAAAAAAGCCCGGGGATATAGCTCAGTGGGAGAGCCTTGGTTTTGGTCTGTATGTTATAGAACACCTGTGAGCTCCTTCACAGTCAACAGCAAGCTCTTCGGAGTTACATTGTCTCTGTGTGCCCTTCTGTTTTACAGGTGTGCACTTCTGTTTTACAAACACAATCATAGCAGTGCTGTAGTTATCATGCTGTGCATGCAGGGACACGTTGGCATGGCAGTGTCCCTGGCATCTGCTGCTGTCAGGAGATAGCACAGCAAGGCTGTGAAGAGCTTGGATCCTAGGACCATGGGCCTGGGTTCAAATCCTGGCTGTGCCATGTAATAGCTGGGTACCTGAGCAGACTACTCCCCACTGCACAGCCAGGGTAGTTGAACATGTCCTCATTGTTGTCCACAGGGCCATGAGGGGACACTTGAATAGAGCTTGCTGCTATACCCAGCACTGTTGTGCTGTAGCGTGCTTGCTCCCATGAGGAGCACATTTGGGGAAAGTCTTCAGTGGTGTAATGACTGGTCAGACAGTCTTGTTATCTGTGTAATGTGAGCCCACTCAGTTGCATTTTGAATGAGAGACTTCTAAAAAGATCTCAAAGCAAGCAGAGCACAGGCTGTGGGCAGTAGCATGCACCTGTAGTGTCCACTACTTGAGAAGCTGAGGCAGGAGAGTCTCTAGAGCCTATGATTCCCAGATTAGCCCATCCCCAAAATGAAACAAAGTATATAGAAAAAGAAAAACAGGGCTAGGGAGATAGCTCAGCAGCATAAGCACCTACCTGGCAAGTGCAAGGTCCTGTGTTCAATCCTTGGGCCTGAACTCTGTAGCAAGACCTTAAATACATACATACATACATACATACATACGCCGTCAACCCCTCCTGTCAGCCCCAGTCAGCAGCAATCACCACTAGCGTTACTGTGAGCATCAGGGATGCAGGCGTGAGCTGTGCAGGTAGGCTGCACTGAGTGTCTTGGTGGCATCTTAAAGTGTCCACACTGCCTCAGGAACACTGGTCCTTTATTGTTGGATACTTGGGTTTCTTCCTGCTTGTATCTGTCAGCAGTAGTCTCTGGCCCACCCCAGTGGAATGCTTTGGACCAGAGCTGGAGTTGAAGGGCAGAGAGAGACCTGTAGTCACTGTCTCCTCTGGACCCTGACGCTGCCTTGCACAATGCACCAGGGCTCATCGGTAGCTGCACCAATTCAAGCTATGAGGACATGGGGCGCTCAGCAGCCGTGGCCAAGCAGGCATTGGCCCATGGGCTCAAGTGCAAGTCCCAGTTCACCATCACACCGGGCTCAGAGCAGATCCGTGCCACCATCGAGCGGGATGGCTATGTGAGTACCTGTCCACCCCACCTTGTTTTGCTGTTGCTGAGCGAGGTGGCTGCAGGGAGCCCAGGCCAACCTGCCCTTCCCTGTCAGTCACCTCTGTCCCACAGCTCTGTCTCTCCTGCCACAGGCACAGATCCTGAGGGAAGTTGGGGGTATCGTCCTGGCCAATGCCTGTGGCCCTTGTATCGGCCAGTGGGACAGGTGAGACGCACCTCTGAAAGTATAGCTATACCAGCCGGTGGGACCCGAGGTTGATGGCAGCCTCACTGGGGTGGAGAGAAGAGAATGGCGCCCAAGGCCTCCATGGGCTGCTGGAGAAAACCTGCACTTGTGGCGGGGCATGGGCTGCAAGAAGGGAGGCCTTAGGCAAGCAGCCCATGAGCCCACGTCCTGATGACCACAGCCAGGCGCCTGAGGAAGCCGCCCGGGGAGGCCGCTGCTCTGGTCAGGAGATGCTGGGCCTCAGTGTGAGTTCTGCCTCTGCCTTCCAGTCACACAGCCCTGGTGACCTGGTGCCTGCTCCTGTGCAGAGTTCATGAGTCTCAGGCCCATTTCCTCTCATTTGTGGGTAGGGCATAAGCCTTAGGAACCCAGCACATGGGGTCTTGGGACAGGCCAGGTAACTAGGCTGGCTGTCCCTAACCTTGTCCCTCTGGCCTGACAGGAAGGATACCAAGAAGGGGGAGAAGAACACCATCGTCACCTCCTATAACAGGAACTTCACAGGCCGCAATGATGCAAACCCAGAGACCCATGCCTTTGTCACGTCCCCAGAGGTGAGGCCACCTGGCTAGGCATAGCGAAGGACCCTGAAGTCCCACTCCTGGGCATCTGAGGAATGCAAGCTCATGTGCTGCCTTGAAGGGTTGGCGATCTTATGTCACCCGGCCCTCAGTGGGTATTTCTTTACTCTCACCAGCTGCGTGAGCTTGGTCACATCCTGACCCTGAGTTTAATGGATCCAGTAGGAGAGTTATGTGTCTAGGGGGTGCTTGCTTATTCACTGTTCTTTTCTTCCTTTTTCTAGTTCTTTTTTTTTGAGACAGGGTCTTGCTCTATAGTCCAGGCTGGCTTGAACTTTCAGTGATCTTCCTGCTTCAGCCTCCAACTGCTGGGATTATGACCACCACACTGTTCCTTTTCTCCTTGGCACACCTAGCACATTCGAGGTTGAACACAGGATCTTTGCATTGAGCTTCAACCCCAGCCAATTTTTTGAGACAAGGTTGCTAAACTACCCAGGCCGAGGTCAAATTCACCTTTCTCCTGCCTCAAAGTGAACATTATATAGGCAGGCCTGGAAAGCTTAGGTTTAAATGATTCTCTGGCCTCAGCTTCCCAAGTAACTTAGGGTTACGTGCCAGCCTAGCCCACCCCAGCTTCTTTCTGAGTGGAGTGAAAGTTGGGCCATCCATCACTGTGGGCAGAGTGAGCTAAAGTGCTCCAGGCCTGTGGTGGCTTTCCTGCCTCCTGTGCTCTGCACCAATCTCAGATTATGTTTCAGAAACCCCTGTATTTTTTCCTTCCTCCCTGTACTGCCCAGCAGGGACACTCTCCTCACAAGCACTTCTTTTCTGGGGACAAGAGTTAATGCCAGCCCACCCTCAGAGGAGATACTGCAATGGCCATGGGGTCCCTGAATTCTTCCCCTAAGCAGGGCAGGGGCAGGGGCACCTAGGCTCTGTCTGTGTGGGAGGGCAGCTGGGCTGTTGGATGCCAACCTACATAAACCGGCCACTTCTGTTCAGATCGTCACAGCTCTGGCCATCGCGGGAACCCTCAAATTCAACCCAGAAACTGACTTCCTGACAGGCACGGATGGGAAGAAGTTCAAGCTGGAGGCTCCAGACGCAGATGAGCTGCCCCGAGCGGTGAGCTGGACCTGCCCAGCACTCATGCCTCTGCACTGGCCTCCAGAGGACAGGGGTGCCACTGTGTATAGCTGCTCGAGAAAGGGCACCTGGGGCATGGGAGCTTCCATTCCTTGGAGCCATTCAGGTGGGTAATATGGAGACTTGGGCACCTGACCTGTCCCCATTACCTATCCCCTGCTATAGGAGTTTGACCCAGGGCAGGACACCTACCAGCATCCCCCGAAGGACAGCAGTGGGCAGCGGGTAGATGTGAGCCCCACCAGTCAGCGCCTGCAGCTCCTGGAACCTTTTGACAAATGGGATGGCAAAGATCTAGAAGACCTACAGATCCTCATCAAGGTCCGCATGGGCACTCTGCTCACCAGTAAAAGCAAGTGGCATCATGGTGAAGGGCCAGGTCCTGCCGGATCTGGACTTTCAACTGCTTGTATGGGCAGTCGGCCTGACATGCAGGCGAGCAGGCTGTGCAAGGCTTGCCTGGGTCCTGCAACTGCTGTGGCCAGGCGGGCTCTAGGCACTGGTTCCTCCTGGCCTGTGAAGGCCTGTGTCAGAGCAAGGGCTCCTCAAACCTTGCCAGACAATCCTGTTTGCCAGGGCTCCTTGAGGATCTCCTGTGACATAGCCTGGGTTAAACCTAAGTAGCATAGGACCATTAGCCACCAGCAGGACCCACCTGTGTCCTCAGCCCCCTTTGCCCAACATGAGACCTCATCCCCCATTCTGGGTGGTTCTTAGTTGAGGGCTCAGTCTGCATGTGTACCTGTCCTCCCTGTGCCCTTTGAGCAGCCCATCCTGTCCTGCAGACTGAGCTTCTCCCTGAGCCTTTGGACTGCAGGCTGTGTGTCCAGTCTGATGTGTTTCCTTCCTCACCACCCCCACCCCAGGTCCCAGCATGAGGCCACCTGCTCCTCCCAGCCACATCCTGACCGCTATCCTCTGCCTATCCCCTCAGGTCAAAGGGAAGTGCACCACCGACCACATCTCAGCTGCAGGACCCTGGCTCAAATTTCGGGGACACCTGGACAACATCTCCAACAATCTGCTCATCGGTGCCATCAACATTGAAAATGGCAAGGCCAATTCAGTGCGCAATGCCGTCACGCAGGAATTCGGGCCTGTCCCTGACACTGCCCGCTACTACAAGGTAAGCCAGAGTGGGGTGGTATTGGCAGCCATTCCCTCAGAGCCCGAGGATGGCAGGAGTGGGAACCAGGGATGCTGCAGGCAGTCAGGGTGAGGGTGCCCCTTCTGGCCCTGAGGAGTCCTGGAAACTCACAGGAGATGAGCAGGCAGGATGCCCCGAGGGCAGACAGAGCTGGCCCCTGAGCAACAGGAATAGACAGGGTAGGGTCAGGGTCACCCTGAGGTAACACTATTTACAACTGAGGCCCTGCAGTATCTTCCACTGGTCTGTCCTCCAGTGGTCTGCACCCCTACAGCGGTCATGCTGACTGGCATCTGGGGCCACGTCCAGTCCACCCTTGCTCCCACAGGGCCAGTTGGGCCTGATTTACCTGTCTTTGGCTGCCAGGAGCCAGGCAGATGAGTATTGGGCAGGTGAACACTATGTCCTCAGCCTTGTGACCTTGTCTCCGCTTATCACAGAAACATGGCATCCGGTGGGTGGTGGTCGGAGATGAGAACTATGGTGAGGGCTCGAGCCGGGAGCACGCAGCCTTGGAGCCGCGCCATCTTGGGGGCCGAGCCATCATCACCAAGAGCTTCGCCAGGATCCATGGTGAGCCGAGCCCACCCCACTGTGTCTGTCCACTGCCCCTCACTTGCAGCCCAGGATCGTCAGCACAGCTGTGTGTAGTACAGGTCCTTGAGCCTCATAGGTACACAGGGCAACAGGGGGACGGTTCTGAGCACGCAGCCTGGGTCTTCGTGGTTGAGTTCCGAGCAGCAGTGCAGCTGGAATACCCTGAGCGTCGGAAACTGGTAAAGAGGCCACAGTGCTTATGCCTCACTGCAGCCAAAACCCAGAAGCCAGGGCCAGATGGCTCAGCGGATTAAAGGACCTGCTCCGGCAGAAGCAGGGACCAGAGTTTGATCCCTGGCATGCTGAGACCCTAGCAGAGACCCCACCAGTCAGGAAGGGCAGCTCCCTGAGCAAGGGGAGGCTTGTGTCACCCTGTTGACCAAGTAACCCTCTACCCTTCAGAAACCAACCTGAAGAAGCAGGGCCTGCTGCCCCTCACCTTCGCTGACCCTGCTGACTACAACAAGATCCACCCCGTGGACAAGCTGACCATTCAAGGCCTCAAGGACTTCACCCCTGGCAAGGTCAGCAGTCTGGCAAGAGGGTGGAGTGGCCAGGGCCTCCCAGCTGGGTGGGCAAGATAGCTACCCCTAGATGGTGCCTTGGAGAGAGCCAGGGCAGAACTGGCACTGCAGACTCCCACCCACTTCTGCCTCCCCCTGTAGCCCTTGACATGCGTCATCAAGCACCCCAATGGGACACAGGAGACCATCCTGCTGAACCACACCTTCAACGAGACCCAGATAGAATGGTTCCGTGCAGGCAGCGCCCTGAACAGGATGAAGGAGCTGCAGCAGTGAGGATGCTGCCGCCCAGCCACCACTGCCACCACCAGCTCAGCCGGTCGGAGCGGTGCCAAGCCGCCCTAGTCACCAGGCTTTCTGCTCCTAGTCAGCGCCACCAGTCCTGCTTCCTGCCCTCCTGTCTGCGCCAGCCACTGAGGTGCAGCCCCTGCTCTCCTGCCTTGTTTGGTTCCATCTTGGGCGGCCATGTGCAACTGTATTTATCTTTGGTGACCCCACAGAAGGTTTTGTTCTGCTTGAACGTCAGACTGGTGGCTGAAGGAGCTCCGAGAACCTTTTGTTCCTGCAAGAAAAATAACATTGACTGCTGCTGTAAGAGTGGTTGGTGTCTGTGCTGTTTGTTGTCACTCCAGGGTTCAGGGAACATCACTACAGCAAGAGAAGTCTGTCACTTCCAGCCCTAATCTGCCTGCACAGGCAGCAGCCCCAGTATGTCCCTGTGGCTTCCCTGGTGGAAAGGAGCTGCCACCTCCTGCCCCCTGCCCCTGGCACTCATGGGCTCCAAGTGGCTTCTGCTGTGCTGTGGGCCTGGACACGGCCATGGGCCAGTGCACCCCTTAGGCTCACCCTCAGGTCCACAGTGGGCTTGGCTGACTTCAGTGCTGAGAGGAGGGAGTGCTCTTCTTGTTCTGTTCAGTGGACATCCAGCAGGGCCAGGAGCAGTGAGCTCAGCGCACCCCTTGGCTCTACACTTTGGTTCTGTATTCTTCGGCCATCTCCAAAAGTCACATGGAAGCCGGGTGTGGTGGTGCATGCCTGTAATCCCAGCACTGGTGAGACTGAGGCAGGAGGATCAGTGCAAGTTCGAGACCAGCCTGGGCTACAAAAGTGAGCTCAAGGCCAGCCTGAACTGCATAGTGAGACCCTGTCTCAAAAAGACCAAAAAAAAAAAAAAAAAAAAAAATGTCATGTGGAGGGGCTGGTAAGATGGTTCAGCAGTCTAAAGCACCTGCTTAGGAATGCTTAGGCAGCCACAAGGACCATGGTTTGATCCCCAGCACATGCTGCACCAGCCCCACCCTCAAGGCAGGCTGAGTGGGCCATTATATATATAAAACAAAAGTCATGTGGAGGGGTTGGGGAAATAGCTCAGGCACAGGTGTCTGCCTAGCAAGTGCAAGGTCCTGAGTTGGATCCCTGGTTCTGCAAAAAGAAAAGTCTTGTGGACCGGCATGGCAATTCATTTAGTGACCTTAGATCATGATCTAAGGTCAATTGGCTGTTGAGACAAAAGTGTAACCCTTCCTTGTTGATGCTGCTGTTGTTTACTAAATGTCTTTATTTGGCACATGCCTGTAATTCCAGCTATTCAGAGGTGGAGGCCATCTTGGGCATTAAGAGACTACCTCAAAAAAATGTTGGGAGCCAGGGAAATAGCTCAGGGGCATAAGCGCTTACCTGGCAAGTGCAGGGTCCTGAGTTCAATCCCTGGTACCCCAAAAAATAAAAAAATTTAAAAAAATAAAAAAGCTGGGATATAGCTCAGTGTAGAGCAAATGCCTAGTACATGCAAGTGCCAGGGTTCATTCCCAGAGCTGCGGAAATAAAGTCCATGGGTACAGCAGGACTTCTGTCCAATCCAGGAGGATCACAGCAAGGTTGGAGTGGTGGGCTGGCTGGTGGTGCTCCTCGCCTCTGCCGGGGCCAACTCATGGGGTGCAGACTCCTCAGTAGCTGCTCAGCTGCTGGTTTCTGAGGCCAAGGCCAAGGCAGGCTAGCTGTTGGTCCACCAGGAGAGGAGGCCCAGCCCAGGCTCAATGATGGATCCCTGCCAGCGAGAGAACACCCATGTTTACGCTGAGAGAAGGAGGATTGCTTTAAGCTTGAGGCCAACCTGGTCTACACAGTGAGACTCACTTTCAAAGTAATGGCAGAAAAGGGCTGGCAGTGTAGCTGAGTGCAGTCTCTAGAACCACCAGAAAAATGATAAGGCCCTGGGGACTTGATTTGACATGGGCTCTGCCCTACAGATAGGTGACCAAGTGCCCCACCTGTCTCTGGTATCTGGCATCACCCTAAGGTCCCGCCCTATAGACACGATAGCACTCCTAACTTCAGCGACAGGCCAGGGCCACACATGGGGCCTTCCCCACTTTCAGGTTCAGGAGCCACTACCTATACACATTGGCGCATACAGCTCTCACCACGAGTGAGTACGGTGCCTCCTTCCTGGGTGGCTCCTCGCTGGTGGCAGCCTCAGCTGACCTAGGTCCTGTGGGTGAGGTGTCCACGAAGCTCTCGTCCACCACCCGGAAGCGGATCTCCTCACCCGTGTCCATGTACAGGTCGTGTGCGCCCTCCTCTGTTTCATACTCCCACACCCACACCTGCTCGGCTTCATCACTGGGGCCAAGGTCAAGGCCACAACCAGACCATGGCACAGAGGCATTCACCTGGGTGACCACCCTCCGAGGTCACCACCAGCCACAAGCTGAGAGGCAGTGGCCCAAGACCCTGTTGCAGATGGGACGAGTGGGCTGCACCAGATCCCGACCAACTCAGACGTCCATGCAGACCCGGCTCTCTGGAGCCACACTGCCACCTAGCGGCAGCCCTGCCACAGTGCCTTGCTGAGTCCTGGAGGGCAGGGATGGGGCAGTGGTGGTCCATGGGGAGGGGAAGCGAAGCCCAGGCCAGCCCAGCGCAGCGCAGCCCAGCCCAGCGCAGCCCAGCGCAGCCCAGCGCAGCCCAGCGCAGCCCAGCCCAGCCCAGCGCAGCCCAGCGCAGCCCAGCCCAGCCCAGCCCAGCCCAGCCCAGCCCAGCGCAGCCCAGCGCAGCCCAGCGCAGCCCAGCGCAGCCCAGCGCAGCCCAGCCCAGCCCAGCCCAGCGCAGCCCAGCGCAGCCCAGCGCAGCGCAGCCCAGCCCAGCGCAGGTCTCTTCCCCACAGTGTTTAACAGCAGGGTGGGTGACAACCTAAGCAAAATGATCTGAAGTAACTGGTGCCCACAACCCTAGTGGTGCGCAGTGCTCAGTTCTGCCACCCGGTAAGGGGCAGGCCTAGAGGCCAGGCACATCGGGCTGTCAGAGGACCTAAGAGCCACTGCAAGGGTGAGGATTGTCCCCTAAAGAGGCCCCAGGAGCTCGGGACTCAGCCCTTGGGAGGATACAACTTGGCTGGCTGCTGCAAGGACTCCGGAGGGATGAGGATGTCATCGAAGAACCCTAGGGAGACTGGAAGAGAAGGTGATGGCATGGCACATGCTGCTATGGGACAGACGGCATTTCCTGCCTCAGAGCCCCAAGCTCTGCTTACTGAGTTCTAAGCAACCCCGGCAAACCCCCAGGCTCGGCCCCTCCAAACCTCAGAAAGGCACACCCCAGCCCCCTCCGTCAGCCCCAGCAGCCACTTGAGGAGCTGAGTGACAGCCTTGCCGTAAAGCTGACATTGGCCAGTGTACTCCCTTGTTCCTTTGCTGGGCCCTGGAGACTAAGCCCATGATTAGGATCTGAGTCCTCTGGTCCCACCTGGCCAGGGTGGGGGGCCACTTACCGTGCACCCCCTCTGGGCTGCAGCCCTTGATCTTCCCAATGAGAATCTCATCCAGGAATGGGTGGAACACTACGTAGCGGAAGTGGACTGGAAGGAAGGGTACACCATGACCAGCAGGCTCTGAGCCCCCATCCTACCTAGGCCTGAGGACTGCCTCCCAGTCCCTAGGTGAGCCCAAGCCGATGCCAGGCTCACCCCAGGATCCTGAAGGCGGGAGCAGCAGATGAAGGAATCGGGAGCGGAAACAAATTCCTAATGCGTGCTCACTGGAGCAGAGTACTAGGAAAAGCCTGGCAACCGGGCATGTATGAATGAGGGCGGTCACGTGGCAATCATCTCTGCGGATGCTCAGGCCCTGGCTAGGGAGATCCCATTCACCTGACCCCAAGGAAAGTACCAGGTGAGGGTGGTGCCCATGTCAGATTCTGCCCTGGCCCCCAGAGAAGCCACATCATTGCCTGGCCACTCACCCCTGCAAAAGTCACAGGCAGGGGCCCGGCGGGATGGCTCAGTGGTCTAAAGCGCCTGCTTGGGAAAGCTTGGGCGGCTTCAGGGACCGCGGTTCGATCCCCGGCACCACATGCTGCACCAGCCCCCGCCCTCAGGGGGTGGGCTGAGCCAGCCATAAAAATAAGTGAATAAACAAAGGTTCTGAAACAAGAAAATAAATAAATAAATAAATAAATAAATAAATAAATAAATAAATAAAAAAGCCACAGGCAGTAGCCAAGGATCCACCTGCCCTGGATGTCACCCTGAGAAGGGGAGCAGCTTGAAGACTGAGTGACACAGTCATGCTGGCCCACTGTGCTGAGGAGACTTCACATTGTTCCCCAAACAAGGCTACCAGGTGGAGCCCCACATTCCTGGGATAAGGTCACCCCTCACAGGCTTCCAGTGGCCAGTATCCTTCCCAGGTTGCAGTGCCACCCCTCCCAGCTCAATGCCACCTACTTCCCTGTGCCTGAGTGGGGGGGCGGGGCACGGGGGGAGTAGAGGTAGCAACTTGGAGGAGAACAAGCCCGAGCCTTGTGCTTTCCTTCCAGGGAAACCCAACAGGAGCCAACGGATGGAAGATCCCATCCCCCATGTGACCCAGTGCTCAGCTGGGTCTCACAAATCTGAAGAAAGGCCTCAACCAGGTTAATGCCAGGCCTGTGGGCACCGGGCTTAGAGTCTGGTGACAGGGAACTCCCTCTGAAACCATGTACAAAAGCAAGTGGTGGGCACTGCATGTCCACCAAGGGATGAAGGATAAACAAGCCAGTGTGTGGACATGATGGAATATTAGTCGGTCTTGAGAGGGAAGTGCAGGGCCAGGATACAGCTCAGTGGCTTAGTGCCTGTCTGGAAGGACAAGGTCCTGAGTTTGAACTCTAGTTAGCATGGGAGGCCCTGGGTTCCGCCCCATGCACCAACAAACAAGATGGAAGAAGACGGCAACACTTGGCCTAACATGGATGAGCCTTCAGACCCGGAGGCTGCAACAGGCCAGAAGCTGGACATGAAGGCCACACACTGTATTGTGCTTTTATGAAACGTCCAGAACAGGCAGGAACATAGGACAGGAAGCAAGAGCTGGGTGGTGACGATGGCTGCTGATGGCGAGGGGGCTTCTTGTGTGGGTGACGGAGGCGCTGTGGCGAGGGTGAACAACTCTGAGCAGACCAAGCCATTTGTTTTAAAAGGATGAATCCCGTGGCAAGTGAATATTCCAATTCAACAACAGCATAAACAGAGCTGGGCCTGGGGGACACATGCCTGTACCGCCAGCACTGGTGAGGCTAAGGCCACAGGAGTGCCTCAGCTCAAACCCAGCATGGGCCAGCCAACAAGCTTTTTTTTTTTTTTTTTTTTTATGGCCGGCTCAGCCTGCCCTGGGGGCAGTGCTGGCGCAGCATGTGGTGCCAAAGATCGAACCATGGTCCCTGTGGCTGCCTAAGCTTTCCTAAGCAGAGCCTTAGACCACCAGCCCAACAAGCTTCTGTTTGCCAGCCTTGAGCTCATGGTCATCCTCCCACCTCAGCCTCCTGGGTGCAGAAACTAGTTAACTGCATTTAATAGACGAGGAATCAAGAGTCCAGAGAGGTTGTGTGTACTACCCAGGGCACACAGCTAATACATGGCAGAGTGTGGCAGTGGGCGGGCCCACATGCCCTGCTCCCCGGTGCATCTTCCCACTCAGCCTGTCCCTCACTCCAGCTGAGGACAGCAGGAGGGCTGTGCTGCGTGCTGGGTTTGGAAGTAGATGGACCCAAACAGGCACTGGTGTGGCCAATGCCAGAGCCAGAGACCACGGGGGTCACCAGGTCCAGCCCCCTCAGCTTCACTGTGTCTCACAGATGGGAAAACTGAGGCCCAGAGAGTATGCAAGTCTGCTAGCTACCCCTAACCAACTTCCTCAGAGTCAGGAGGGATCCAGTTCTCTATCCCATCATGAGGACTCCCATTACTCTGACTAGAACCCCATACCCCGGGGAAAAGAGGGCACCCAGCCCACCTTTGGTGTGGGATGCACCGTCCCCGGGAAACACGTAGGAGTCCTCCAGCCTGGTGATGTCGAACAGGCAGATGCAGAGTCCCACGTTGTACACAACCTGAGGGATGTGTGTGACACGCACGTGACCCCAAGACCCGCACCCCGCAGGCATGCTTTTGAGTCCAAGCCACCAGCACCCTCTCTGAACATGGAATGAGCAGAGTGTGGTGGTGTACGCCTATAATCCCAGCACGCGGGAGGCTGAGGCAGGAAGACAGCTGGGAATTCAAGGCCAGCCTGGGCTACACACCAAGAGCCTAGCTCAGGCAGGCACGTATATGCTGCTGAGCTATCTCCCTAGCCTGAGACGATCTCAGAAAACCAACAATAACAATAACAAAACGATGGAATGAGCCAGGATTATTGCACAGGTGGAGGAGGTACCTGGTGGGGACTTCAGAAAGAATGCAGAGCTCTGGCAAGTGCAAGGTTTGGGTGACGAGGCAGAGCAGCCTCCAGTGGCTGCCTCTCTAAGCCTCAGTTTCCTCATCTTCCAAAAGAGAACTACTAGTCAGGTGTTGCAATGCATGTAGGAGGCCGGGGCAGGACCATCACAAGTTTGAGCCCAGTCTGGGCAATTTAGTAAAATAAAAAAGGCTAAGGATGTATTTCAGTGTGCAGGCCCTGCATTCAATTCTCAGATCTTGTTAAAGAAGCCAGAAAGGGCTGGGGAGATAGCTCAGCAGTCTAAGCACCTGCCTGGCAAGTGCAAGGACCCAGCTTTGATCCCTGGTATGACATGCCAGGCCAGCCCAGGCCTCAAGTCAGCTTCAAAACCAGGTGTGCCTGTAATCTCAGTGCTGGGGAGGCTGAGGCAGGAGGACTGCTGCAAGTCTGAGACCAGACTACAAAGAGACCCTATCTTAAAAAGACAAAAAGAAGAAGAGGAGTGGGAGAAGGAAGAGGAGGAGGAGAAGGAGAAGAAGGAAGAAGAGGAGGAGGAAGAGGAAGAGGAAGAGGAGCAGCAACCGAGCTAGGCACGGTGGCATACACCTGTGATCCTGGGACTCAGGAGGCTGAGGCAGAAGGATCAGTGCAAGTTTGAGGCCAGCCTGGGCTACATAGCAATACCAGAGAAGAAGACAAACGAAAAAGAAAGACCAGCTGGATGCAAAGAATGGATGTAAAGTCCCTATCCCAAGGGCCGGCCAAATAGCTCAGCGGATTAAAGCGCCTGCAAGCAGGAACAGGAGCCTGGGGTTTGATCCCTGGGGCCTCCTGTGCCTGTGTGGCCCCGGCCGGCCAGCCCAGCCCTCACCTCACCCCACCGCGCCCCGCCCCTGCCCCTGCTGAGAGTGCAATTGAGACTGGGTGTGGTGGCGCACACCTGTAATCCCAGCTCTTGGGAAGCTGTAAACAGGTGGATCACTATGAGTCCAATCTAGTAGTGAGACCTTGAATACCCTATAGACCTTTCCCTAAAATACAAAAAAAAAAAAAAGGCCCTATCCCAGTGCCTGGCTCAGAAGCCAGAACTCATCTCATTCATCCAGGACCCCTGTTGCTACCAGTGAGGCTCAGAGGTCAGAACTGCGGCTTAAACCTCACTTCCTGATGTCCCAAAGCCCAAGCTCACTGGTGAGCCATGACACCCACCTCAGACAGAACACAGGGAGAGCACAGGCCCTGCCACATGGAGAATACTCAGGTCCACCCCATGGTGGCCCAAGCAACTGGCACTCTGTACCACCGATGTCACCACCCCCAGGCCAGCCCCAGCCCTGGAGGAAGTAGATGTGCTACTGGGTCTGCTGGCTTCTGATACAAAAGAAATGAGTGCACTTTGTAGAGCCACAATGCTCCCCTCAAGAGCTCTGCTTCGCCACCAAGGGGCCTCTGGTCCCCTTACGCCACCAGGGCTCTCCATGACAGTCACACCTGATGCCCCACCACCCACCTTCTATTCATAAACTGGAAGCCGTTGCTGAGGACTCGGCAATGCTCTGCACACCCTAGCCCAGGCCTGCAGCTCCTGCTGACCATTCCTGGGTGGGACCTCCTGCCTGCCGCCCAGGCTGCCCCTACCCCCCTTTTAGCCCACCTCCTCCTGCTGCTCCCATGAAGACCAGCACCCCTACAGGAGTCCCCAGGGAGGGGTGGCCTGGTTCCCATCTGCCTTCCTAGCCCAACCTCCCCCCCTTCGCCATGGCCTGGCCACTCCAACCTGTCCATGCCCTGGCAGGTGCTATGGTGCCTCCTTCCGCTGGGCCTTTCAACCTGCCCATTTGGGATCCTACAATTTCTACCACCTGCACAGCTCTCGCTGCACCAACGGCCACACCCCCAAAGTGAACCCATAAGTTCCACCTGTCAGATCTCCACCTCCCTCTGGTGCACAGGTGGATGAGTGCCTATCCTGCAGGGCGCGTCCCTGCCTTCCCCTCCCCCTCCACTGAGGGGCCCTCTTCCTTACGTCCGCTTTTCCCACTGCACCCCAAGCAGAGCCTCCCCAGTCTCATTCAATCAACTGGTAAATATAGAGCAGCCTTTCTGCTGGACTGTGATCAAATGTGGGGAGACTGTGAGGAGGAAAACAAAGACAAGGAAAAGGAGAAGCTGAACCCAAGTAGGTGCACAGATAAGCAAGGAAATGCCCCGTGAGGTGTGAGTGCTTAGAATCCTAGCACCTGGGAGACTGAGGCAAGAGGACTGCTATAAGTAGTTCAAGTCCAGCCTAGTGGGCTACATGGCAAGATTCACACACACACACACACACACACACACACACACACACACACACACACACACACACGAAAAGAAGAAAGAACGAAAAAGAAAAACAGCCAGATAGCTCAACAGACTAAAGTGCCTGCTTTGGCAGAGTGCAGCAGCCAGGGTTCAATGCCCACTGTGTGTGTGTGGTGCCCCCAGTGCCCTGTGGGCAGTGCCAGCCCCACCCCGACCCCCGGAGCATGCTGAGCCAGCGATTGAGACTGGGTGTGGTGGTGACTCCTGCCTGTAATCCCAGAGCTTGAGAGGCTGAAAACAGGAGGATCACCACAAGTCCAATCTACTGATCTGCGTAGTGAAACCCTGTAGACCCTGTTCTAAAATTCAATAAAAGAAAGAAAAGAAAAGACAAGAGCAGAGCACAGAAAAGGCATGATGAATTCTAAGGAAGGAGCAGTGGTGGCAGAATCCCATCACAGGCAAGGGGCAGGCCACACTGAAGGTACGCAGTAAGGAATGATAAAGCTCCGGACAGCAAATTTCAGAGACTAGAAACTGCAGCCCGGAGAGAATAACTTGCCAAACACAGCAGAGCGATTTGGAAGTGTGCAATCTAGCACTTCCTAGTTATAGTTATGTATTAAATATTCTGTGGTTTGGGCACTCAACCCAGGGCCTTCAACCGGAGCTACATCCCCCCGCCCTTTTCTATTTTGAGGCAGGGTCTAAGTCACTAAGCAGCCCAGACTGAAGTTAAATTCGTAATGTTCCTGCCTCAGCTTCCCAGAATTCGAGAATTACAGACAAGCACCACCACGCCCGGCTCCCATCTTTCTCTTCTGATCCCCTCCAACCTACTTGCAAGGCTGGGAGTACCCCACCCCATCCCGCTACTTGCCCAACGTGAGGGCTAGGCACCTCCTGGGGCTCGCGTGCCAACCCAGTACCTTGTTGGCCAATTTCTTGTTCAGCTCTTCGGCAATGGAGTCGTTGAGCTTCCTATCAAACTGCCACGGGGGAATCCGCACCGTGTCCACCATCTCCACCAGGACGAACATCCCAGTCTCCTCTGGGGGCTCTGGAAACCAAAGACCTGGTGACGCACCGGGGCCCAGGGACCGTGGGAGCCCGATCCCTTTTGGTCCCCGCACAATCGATGAGATCCCACCACCACTCGCCGACACAGGCCGGCAGAAGGGAGAGTTGGGTTTCAAGGGTCCCAAGCGAGCCGTGTTCCATTACTGCGACGGATGGAAACTGAGGCCTGGCGAAAGGAGCTCTCCACGCAGCTCTGGGGGTTCCCAGTCCGGCCACCCAGCTCCCTCCTGCATTACTCACTGCCTCCACGCAACACGTTGCTTCACCCAGCTGCCAGTCGACTGCACAAGTCTGAGGCTCCGAATCCCGTCGCTTCCGGAGAGCTGACCAATAGGCAACCTCTGCCCGCCCCCTGACCCCGAGCGAGGCTGCTGACAGGCTCGTGTGCGGGATGGGGGCGGAGCATAGAGCTGGAGAGCGTAGGATCTCTTAACTGGTGCAAAGCGGTCAACCACCAGAAACAGCAGCGCTTTCTGATTGCTTAGGCGACCTTTAGGTCTGTGCAAGCTAGGTCAACGCTCGTGGGAACTGAGCCATGCTTGTCCTCCTTGTTTGTCTAAGGCGTCCTCTGTACTGCAGCCTGAGTTATCTTTCAGAACGCTAATATACTCAGATGTGGTTGGTGGTGCTGAACTGTAATCCCAGCACTCCAGAAGCTGAGGCAGAAGTATCTCAAATTCAAATGCAGCCCAGAGCAATTTAGCAATTTACCAAAATGGGAAATTAAATTAAAAAGAGCCAGCCGGGCGTAGTGGAGCACGCCTGTAATCCCAGCACCTGGAAGGCTGAGGCAGGAGGATCAGTGCGAGTTCGAGACCAGCCTGGGCCACAAAAGTGAGTTCAAGGCCAGCCTGAACTGCATAGTGAGACCCTGTCTCAAAAAGACAAAAAAAAAAAAAAAAAAAAAAATATATATATATATATATATATATATATATAATATGAATAAATAAATAAAATAAAAAGAGCCGAGGGACTGGGAAGATAGCTCAGCAGCATAAGCACCTGCCTGGCAAGTGGAAGGTTCAGAGTTCATATTCCCCGTCAAAAAAAAAAAAAAATGGCGGGCCTGACGTAGTGGTGGCACGCCTGTGATCCCAGTACTCAGGAGGTTAAGGGAGTACAATTGTTTTTGTTTTTGTATTATGGCCAGCTCAGCCTGCCCTGGGGTTGCGACTGGCTGGCACAGCATGTGGTGCCAGGGTTCGAACCACAGTCCTTGCAGTTGCCTAAGCTTTGCTAAGCAGACCCTTTAGACTGCTGAACCATCTCACCAGCCCCTAAGGGGGTACATTTGTTATGAGCTCCAGAACATCCTGGACTACAAAATGAGCTCAAGCTCAGCCTGAACTTTTTTTTTTTTCAGCCTGAACTTTTTGAGACAAGCAAGATCTTATCTCAAAAAGACAGGGGCCGGGCGGGGATGGCTCAGTGGTCTAAAACGCCTGCTTGGGAAAGTTTGGGCGGCTTCAGGGACCGCGGTTCGATTTCCCGGCACCACATGCTGCACCAGCCCTGCCCTCGGGGAGGGCTGAGCCAGCCATAAAAAAATGAGTGAGCTGGGCGTGGTGGCTCACGCCTGTAATCCCAGCACTCGGGAGGCTGAGGCAGGAGGATTGATGCGAGTTCGAGACCAGCCTGGGCTACAAAAGTGAGCTCAGGACCAGCCTCAACTGCATAGCGAGACCCTGTCTCAAAAAGACAAAAAAAAAAAAAAAAAAAAAAAAAA
>PVJA010024709.1:0-31560 GCA_004027025.1 Myocastor coypus | reverse complement strand
GTGCTGGAGCTTGGGCTGGAGGGGTTCAAAAAAAAAAAGAAAGGGGGGGGCGGGGGGGGAAAGGGAAGGTAGGCCAAGTATCCTGACCCAGCCGGCTCAGCTCCCAGCAGTGTGATTTGGGTCTGGGCTGGAACAGGAAGTTAGTCGCGGGAACACAGAGGCGAGGCAGAGGGGCGCAGGGAGCTTACCCGTGGCGGGTGCGCAGGCTCAGCTCCCAGCGGTGCGATTTGGGTCTGGGCTGGAACTTGAATTTCTTTAATAAATGACAATACTGTGCATCTGTTGTTGTTGAAGGACATCGTATATTCTTTCTCTCTCTCTTTCCCCTCTATCTAGTTACCATACTAAACTGAATGCATATAGTTGAATTTCTTCAAACTGAGTCTGAGAGTGTTATGTCCAAAATTTGATATGAAAACTGAAAAAAATGGTTTTGATGCACTAAATTAACCCCTGCCATTTAAATTCCTGTGTTCAAATCTTATCTGTTAAGACCTCACATATGGCTATATTTTGAGATAGAATCCCTTCTATCTTTTTGATAAATATATTTAATGTAAAATTAAGTGGTTGAGATAGGCTTTGATCAAATGTCACTGGTGTCCTTATAAAGGGAAAAAATCTTAAAAGAAAATGGAGAAAATCTAGACACAGACACACACCCAGGAGATACTATGTCATCTATAAGCGGATGTATAAACACTATACTAGATATTTCCCCCGTAGTACCAGCCATGCTAACACCTTGATCTTGAATATATAGGCTCTAGAACTGTTAAATATAAATTTCTGTTGTTTAAGCCACCTGGTGGCACATTGTTATGACAACCCTAATACACTAATACAACAGAGAAAAATCACCATCCTTAGAAGTTGTCAACATCATCCTGCCCTAGATGGAGAAAGTATGTGGGTGAGGAATGGGGGGCATCAGGGATGAGAGTCTCTGGTGACACTGTTTTGACCTGCATTGTCCTATTCCATATGTAGAGAGCTGATGAGTGGTTCTTTCTGGACAATAATGGGGAAATGGGTGAGGGCTTCTCCTTGTGTTCTTAGGGAAAACTTTTATCCCTTTGCAGCCAGAATGGGCTCTCTCTCACAGTCTTGCCAGCTCCCGCTCAGTTTTTGAGTCATTCCTGTCTGTCCTTTGGTACTAATCTTGTGCTACTTAGAGGACTGTGGAGGACAGAGAAATGGACAGGTAAGAGAGATCCATGGCATAACTGGGAGAAGCGAGAAGTTATTGCAGAGCAGAGAAAATAGATGTTAATACTTACAAAAACTGTTTTGTTACATTCTACACTGTGACATTCGATAGCACACATCCATAAAAATAGCCGCACATGATTCACATGCACCTATGAAGTTGTTTACTTCCACTTTCGATGTTCTAATCACTTGTTATTTTTATTATGTTATTACCTTTAGCTAATGGAAATGTTGAAATGAAACCCATTTAAAGTATTATGACACTGCATGTCAAAAACACTTTTAACAAGTTTATATTTTCCTATACAGAATCTGTAACACTGCACTGGGATATGAAATGAATGCAAGAACATTTAAAATATACCCTGCTGTAAAGAAATCTCAGTGAGTATATGCAAAAACAAATAAAATTTCCAAAAATAAAGCTGATACAGATGGCCATACACTGCAAGGCAGATCAAGCTGACATATTCTTCTAAATATTGTACTAGAATACTTAAATATTCAATTTAAAATTAAAGTCTCACTCAACTTTTCAGGAACAGGTTTTATTATGTGTGAATAGAAAAATCTCAACTAGGACTACTTTATTTTAACCCTTCAGAAGATAATGTATTGAGTGGACATTGAGACTAGTACTACTGGATTAGACCTTACGGTCTTGATTAAGGAAAGATAGATGATGCTTTCAGCTTTATAATCTGTATAATAATTATGAAAAGAAAATGAGCCGACATTGAAAAACCTTACACGTGAGGATGCTTCAGAAGCAATGGTCAGGAAGGAACAGAGGAAAGGCCCAGGCTTGAAATCCAAGTCACAGTCATGCAGAGTTTTTTTGAAAACATTTTCGTTAAGCACCCTGCCAAAATCCCATTCCCCTTCATAGTTGATCATATTTCCCTTAAACCCTTTCTCTCTTCAGCAGTAAGAAACTGCAAGCACAAGTTATATCTTTTTTATATCTTTGTAGGATTCCATTTCATGTCAATAGCTTCATATACTATGTGACGTTTTATAATTGGTCTCTAATGTATAGATGTTGTAGCATTAGCAATGCTTCATTCTTTTTCATTGCTAATAGTATTCCATTGTATGGATACACCACATTTTATTTAACCACTTACCATAGATGAACATTTCAGTTGTTTCTTCACTAGTTTTATCTCATGTGTAATCCTGGGCAGTTAATTACAGTGGTTAAGCCAGACTCAATACTGAACTTCTTTGCTTAAAGGTGATGCCACTGCTTATCATGGGGGAGTATTTTTCTTAAGATCCCTATACCTTGGTTTTTATACTATTCTGTTAGCATATGAAACACCTTCAGCACAAAGAAAAGCCTTTGATCCATTCTATAATTTCAAGCAATGGTAATGACTATAATTGTGATCTTCTTAATAGTATGATCTCTCCTACTTTTCTTCTAAACTTAACTGTCCTTTAGTGAGCCTATTTTGAAATTAAATTGGAGGGTATGGAAGCATTTGACTTTGACTTAATATCTGGCATGTAGGTGGTGTTGAGAAGATAGAACCTAGAAGAGGAATTTGGGAGAAGACCCTTGAATTATATGCTCACAAAAGGTACATATAAATTCTGCTGCCATGTGCTGTCCAGTGGAAAAGCAGGCTGGTAGGAACATTCTGTTGTGTCCTCCTCCATGCCACTCGCTACCTATGGTACGTTATCTCTGCTGGTGCTTCCCTTTACCAACGGTTGCAAATGTTTTGAGCTAATGGAGGCCATGATGGAGGACATAAAGCCATAAGCACCTCACTAAAGCCAGGCATAAGAGAAGATTTCCAGAATGCTTCAGGAAGATGGGAGAAGTGTCTGAGGGGAGGGGAGAGTTTGGAGCAGGTCAGTGGCAATGTGTTCCTACTGAAATAATTCTTAAAGAACATATACTCTATTTTTATTCACTTCTATACAAAAGGAAACAGTGGGAAGACACAGGAAAGAAATGGCTATTCTGTATAGGTTCAGCTCCTCAATGATGAAAGTATTCACTTGAACGGTGATTGAGTTAAGTCTTCTTTCTCTGATTCTAATGCTGATCTGCAAAATGAGCAAAATACAAGGAGCAGAATGGGTAGTGGCTAATGTAGTCACTCAGGAGAGGAAAAAGCATAGGCCAGCCTACCAAATTTTGTTATTATTATTACTACTATTAATTATTATTATTATTATTTTGTACCAGGGATTGAACTCAAGACTTTGCACTTGCCAGGCAGGTACTTATGCTGCTACCTCCCTAGTCCAATGTCCTAAATTTTAAAAACACTAAAGCAACCAAGAAAGATGACAGGATCTCATTTTGATTGGCATGTTTAATTTTGGAGTCAACAAAGTGTCTGGGTTTCTTGCTCCACGCAGTATAATGTAAGAAGCTGGAGCAGCTGGGCTCAAGTCCAGATGCTTTCCAACACCAGACACCAGGTCTTGTTATGTTCTTTCTGAGTCTCCAAACTTTTTCTAATACCTAACATGGACAGGGACATGAGAGCAGCTCTTCTACCCTCCCAGACACTGAGCCATTGGTTTTGCCATCTTCATGAATGTACAAAGAGCTCCTAAGTTTAGAGTGCCAATTTTCAGGCCCAGCTGAGAGAGATAGTGTGGCTGTTTTGGCTGTGAAAGACAGTGGGGAAAAAGATGGCAGAGGGGCAGTCCTAACTCAGTCTTCCTGGGAAGTTTTCCATCATAAAAATTCTTGGCTTCTTACTCAAATTATTGTGATTGTGTTTGTTAGGCTGTAAAGAGCATTAGGTGTTTTTCTTCTTTCCCTACTCTATTCTGAGACACAACAACTGACACCCACAACTTAAAGGAGGAGAGGTTTATTTCGGCTTCTATTTTCAGTACATAACTGGCTAGATTCAAGGCAGCAGGACATGGCAGAAAAGCATAGAGGATGAAAGGACACCGATGTCATGCTGGCTATGAAGCAGAGGTGAAAGGAAGATAGTGGGAAGGGAGATAAACCCTGCCATGAAACATGCCCAGGGACCCACTTCTTCAAACTAGACTCTACCTCCTAATATCACCTTCAGCTCTAAGACCCTCATAATCTAATCACCTGCCAAAAACCTCACCTTTAAGTATGTGAGTTTTGAGGGTCACTTCAGATCCAATGTATAACAGTCTTCATATTATTCAATCTTATGAACCATTGACATGGCAAGGTAGCCTTCTAAATCCATCACCCAAAGCAGACTTCTCCGTGGCTCCCTTGAGGCCTGCCAATTCTCTTTGTGCTGGCATGTTAGGATCAAGCATATTTTACTTCTTTAATCCTCTTTGAGAAGTTAAAGAATCTCAGAGCCTGAAAAGGAAGACTTTCAGAGTTAAAGAAAGATGACATAAGGGCCCCGGGGAGATAGCTCAGTAGAATAAGCACTTGCCTGGTGAGCACAAGGGCCTGACTGCAATCTCTGTTTCCAGAAAAAAAAAAAAAAACAAAAAAAAAAAACGATGAGATACAGAGGAGAACGTAGCACATTTTATGGGAAAAAGACAGAGGAGAGTAAATGATGGAGGCAGCTCATGTTCAAACCAAGAAATGTGAAGCAAATGTCTTATTGGAAAGGGATATCCCTAATTTATTCCAGAAGAATTATTTTATGCAAAGCAAGAGACCTAAGACATTTACACACTTAGCATCATCTTGGAATGTGTCAAATGTTCTTTGTTAATTTCCTTCAGCCAGTTGGTGGAGACTATAGGGCAGAATCAACTTTCCTTTTTGTTTGGTAAAATTACCAGTCCAGGCAATAGTGTGTGAGAGAGTGTGTGTGTGTGCATGTGTGTGTGCATGCACACGCATGTGTGCACACATGCACACCCTTACGTCTGTGATTAAGGACTGTTTAAAGTACCCTCCAACCTAAATTTGCATGCATCCCGTCTCTGTCAGAAAAGAGTCAACTGACCATTTCAAACACAAATTTAGAACTAATCACACCCATACCCATTGGACAAACCCTGGCACTCTGACACCTAAGACGATAATTACTGTGAAAAGAATCACCGAGGAAGTCATTTCTTGCGGCAAAAGTATGCCAATGAAAGATGTTCATGACTTAGATTCACTGGTACTAATCTCTCATTTGTATAAAGAGTCGTTCTTTCTGAAAGAAACTTTTCCACATAACAGTGCAAGAGGCCAGGTTAATGGGTAAAGAAGTGCTGATGTTGAAATGAAAGAAAAATAACAATTTAAAGAAGACTTGCTCTGTGCATGCAAATACTGCTGCTTCTCAAGGGCAAATTGGATTAATTAGTACAGAACTAGCATATGATTGCTCTACTCCAAGGGCCGGAATATTTCCAAGTTTCTCCCAGCTCATAAATGTTTACTCAAACCTCTTAGCACTCCCTGGATCTTGTGCCAAAAGAAGATTATACTCAGAGTTTGATTTCTTTTTTTTTTTTTTCAGTAATGAACCATTAAATTCAATATCAGCTCATTTCTCCTTTCTGAAAATAGAAAGAGGTGGCTTTTGAAATGGCATTTCATTAAAGAATAACAAAATGTATAAACCTCTCTTTGCTCCATTTTGTTTTTCTTTTCTCATTCTCACTTTCCATTTTTACTTTCTTCCTTTCCTTTTTGCATTTTTCTTTGGCTATGTATATGAACCCAGATGGTAGCTAATATTTATTGAGTCAAGCAGTGCAACCTGGCACTTCGCAAACCACTTCCATAATTTTTAGTCCCTAACAAATTCAAGGGATGTTATTATCCTCACTACTTTTAGACAGAACACAGGCTCAGAAATTAGTTAACTGTCGTGCCCCATTGTCACACTCTATTTCAACTTTCCTTATTCCTACATTTGCTCCATTTCCAAAACAACACATGTAATGTTCCCTGAATCTCCGTGTCTCATACCATATGCCAAAATTTTAAAAAATGCCCTTCAAGATCAGTGAGAACTCAGGACATATGAGAACCTGTACTGTACTCTCCAATATCTCAACGGACTCCCAAATTTTCTGTTCAAGGAGATTATGGGGCTACAGAGGAAAGGGATCGATGATATATAGTGAGCCTAAGGAGAGTTACCTAGAGTGAAAACATTTTCTAAGGCTTTCTCAGACAGCAAACTGGTCAAACAATGGCCATGACTCATCCAGATGGCTGTCACTGACAACAGTTCTACAAAGCACTGTACATGGTTTCAAGGTAAATCCTGAGGGTATTTGACTAACCTTGTAAGATACAAAAGTTATATATTTTGCTATATAGGTCTTGCTTTAACTTTGCCTTAACTATCCAGCAGAAAAATTTAACCAGGATGCATAAAAAGTAAAGCCAGATAAGTATGCTGACCTGTAAAAGGCTCAAGTCAACAGCTTCTGACAATGCTGGTTCTGCTGATAACCCACAAATTATTATGGAATATTGGACTATGCATAAAACTACTTTCTCTTAAGTGAGAAGAAACATTTGTACCAATAGTGTTTAGAAAAGTTATCATGTCTGCATCCTATACTCTGAACAACTGTTATGAAGACAACAACATGCACTGTAATAATTATTGTGGCTGAACTACTAATGCATTTTGAAACTGTCTCATTGTTATTTCTTCTTAAAAGTAATAAAATTATAAAACATTTTAAAAATGAATTTTGGTTTTGCTTTAACAGCTCCATCTTTGTCAACTTCCTTTTGCTATGACTGAATAGCACATACTGGTTAATTAATAAACATAGTTTTGATCAGTTCAAGATTTTGAAACCTTGAAGGTCCAGTATTGGGGACCACTATTGGGTGATTTCTCTAATGCTGATGTAGATTTGCAGAGTCCCACAGCAGTGCAGAGCACCTTGATGAGACAGGTGTATGCAGAAGATAGAGCCTGCTGGCTTCTTTAATGAACCCACTCTTGAGAAAAGTTTTAGCCCCTTGATCCTTTGATCCATGTTTGATAATTGATGATGCTGTCTTTTTAAATTTATGGTATAAACCTGTCTAGCATGGCTACCTTATTTTAAACTATGTAAATGTTTTATGTATATTCTGCAAATAGAGATCATTTAATGCTCTAAAAAGTAAGGAAGTGGAGACAAAAGAGAGTAGAGGTTGAAAAACCAGAAATCTTTCAAGTTGCATTTTCATCAGTTTGAGTTTAAAAGTTCTAAGCCTCATAACTCTAAATTGGAGCTAATGACTACTACTCAAAGCTTTTGTCATGATAATTAGTTCAGAGCATGTTGCTTAGTAAATTCTTAATAAGTGTTACCTGCATTAGCTTTCAAAAGTTAAGGGTATTTGTTTTATCTCTCTGATTAATTCCACTTGTTAAATATAGTGACAGTTTGCTTTTGCTTTGTTTAAGAAAAGTAGGCACAGAATGTTCTTTATCTTTTTACTTAAGTTCATTTCTCCTTTCCACCTCCCAATGATACTTACAAAGCTCCCAGAAAAGTGTCTGGGTTTGACTTGTATTATTAAAGACAATTCTTGAATAAGTAAAATAATGAATAGTCAATTTCTAAAACTTTAGCATGGCATATGTTTACTCTCAACAGAAGCAAAGGCTCATATTTTGGAAATTGAGTGCTTTGCTTTTTAATAGGTAATTATGAGTACTTAAAAGCACAATGCACCAAAAATGTTCTCATTACAAAATGTTTGTAAGTTAAAATCCACATCATGAAGAGAGCATCATATACTTTGTAGAATATACCTCCATTTGTGCTTCTATACGTAATTTTTAAACATAGATTGTATAGTCCAGTATTTCACATCTAATCACCAAATCTATGGTACTGTATGCAGCATAATTTACATACATAGCTCTCAGCCTCTGATAAACTCACTGTTTCCCAGGATGAGAGCATTTCACTCATCATGAAAATTCATAAACATGAATAATCTATGCTTTGAAGGCCAGCCCGATAGCCCAGCCAACTAAAGCACCTGTTTAGGCAGAACACAGCGACTAGAGTTTGATCCCTAGCATGCTGTGCCAGCCTCGCCTCCGGGGTATGCTGAGACAGCAATTGAGACTGGAGATAGTGGCATGCTCCTGCAATACTAGCACTTGGGAGGCTGAAAATAGAATCACAAGTTCAATATCTGTAGTGAGCCCCTGTAGACCCTGCAAACCCTGTACCAAATACGTTTTTTAAAAATCTATACTTTGAGATGTTAAAAAAGAATGAACAAATAATTGATCTTATCAATTATTCCACAATTCATGTGTTTGTAAATAGTTGAAATGAGGAGGTTTACCTAGTGCTGTGATTAATGATAAGCAAGATGTTACAGCTTCATATGTAGAGATCTTTTCTGTTTGATAGTGCCCATAGAAATCACAGCCCTGTCCATAAAGACCGAAGGTGATTCTAAGGATGATCAGAAACATCCAGCCAAGATGCATACATGTGGGCATGTAAAGAGCTGACTTATGAAGACAGACATAAACAAGAGCTGCTTCAGAAATTTTATGTACAGGGTTTTCTGGTTTCTGGAGCTAATTACCAAGGAAGCAGAGACTGCAAAACCCATTAGATCCCAGGTCAGATACACGAGTTCAATTGGCAGAATGAGCAGAAAAATGTGCTTTGATATCCAAGCAATCCTGAAAATTTCATTATCCATTCATATCTGTTATCTTAAGGTGGTAAAGGAGAGATTATCATTTGCACTCTAAGAGGTTTCTGATGAGCCTGACAATATATGATTTTCTTTTTCATTAAATTTCTTATTACCTAGCACTCATGAAAATTTGAAAAGGTCTTTGTAAAGCTTTACTGGAAGAAAATATGTGGCTGAACAAAAGAAATAATGCAAATTTTACACATGTGCACACACACACATATATAAAATCAGTAGATCTTGGTTTTCCAAGTATCACTAAAAGATGCCGTTGCATCTTTAGGCATTTTTAACAGATTGCATGAGAGTATCTATTAACAGCAGCTCTTCACAGGCTGTTCAGTGTCACTAAAAGGAAGAACGAAGGGAAAATACATTCAAGGAACCTGGGCTCCACTCAATGCCAGTTGCATGGCTTCTATAAATAAACCTCTGAAACTCTGTAAAACTTTTCAGCATTTATTGAAAATTTTCTGTTCAAGCATATCTGAACTCAGATTCTGACGAGAAGCCTCTTTGAACATAATGCAGAAGAGGCACAAACATTAGGTGGCATGGTGCACACAAGTACAATGTAGCTGCTAGTGTAATCTATCTCCTGATACAGCTTCAAGAGTAGAAGAAGGTTGGATAACTAAGATTCCATCAGGTGAGTCAAGGTTCTAAACAGTTGAAAGTGGCAAATATTGTCAACTTGTGGAAGAATAAGAGAGTACAAAAGGACAGAAGCAATGAAATTTCTCAAATTTGAAAAGTCTTTTTTTCATAAAGCTTTCATAAATAGTTTGCATCTATTATGATTTATTTGAAATAGATGAATATTGAAAGAATAATGTTAAGTTGGCGGGCCTCATATGTGGTGGCATAGGTTTTAAGGAAGGTTTCACATTTCATGGTATTTTTAAAGATATTTTACTGCAGGAATATTTAATTAAATCAAACATCCTGAAGTACCATAAACTTAATCAAATTATATAAGTTTGTGCTAACTACATTCCTGATATCATTAGCTGTAATGATATTTCATTATGCTCCAATGGGAACACTATAACTTCCAGGTGGTTCCACACTTGAACAACTTTAGGATCCACTGAACTATAAAAATGCCATTTCTTCACATTAAAGCTTCTAGCACACTTATAAAGCAAACATTGGGAACAATTATTATTCCTATTGCCAGTCTTTTATAACTGAATACATTTATAAATTATCTTTTTGTTATTCTCTAGTACCCTGATTATTTTTTCACAGTCTGAAACTAGCTATTATTTAAACATCACCTCTCTGTTTTTTTCTCTCTCTCCTCTGTCTCTTTTTCTCTCCTGCCCCCAACAATGAGTTAACTGCATCTCTAGACCCAGTAAGTCATATATCCAAAATAAATACTTGTTCATTGTTTTGAATTTTTGATAGATACAAAGATATAGCAAATTTTAGCCTTTTATTTCCTCTAATGAATTTGTTCCTTGACAGAGTAGCTATGTGTAGTTAACTCCATATACCAACTTCATTGGATTATGTAATGACAACAGATTGTTAAAGCACTCTTCTGGATGTGCCTGGGTGATGATGGAGGAGCTGTCCTGGGTTCTCGCCCATTCCTCTCTGTCATTCTTCTGATCTGCTTCTGGCCACCATGAACTTTTCTCCACCACAAGGAAGCTCTTCTCTACGAGGTCCTCCTTCCATGAGTCACTTGATCCTGGGATGAAACTAAGAGTGAGGTCAGCCTCTCTTTATGATGTGGTTGTTGGGAATTGTGACTAGGAGGTGGGAACATTGTCAACACACCATATGTGGACCCAGATTTAGGGAAGGGTGCCCAGAAGATGAGTGGGCTTCAGAGGCACAAAGTTACCAACTACAAAAGATGCTGCTGCAGAATGCAGGAGACTCTCTAAATCCAAGGCACATGCACCCTGAAGTTCCAGACATTTTAAAAGTCACAGCCATTCAGATGTCACAGAATAAAGATTATTGTTAGGAAAAGGGAAATAAATAATCTTAGCTCATGATAATTACTGTTTTGCTTTCTAATAAACTACAATGCAAAATAAGCCTTTGAAGAAATCATTTTGGTTTCCTTTTCCATTGCTATTCAGTAACATTAGTATTTTGTAGTTTATGGACAGAATTTCTCCCATTCATAAATTAGAGTTATTTCTTTGCCTTCACCCAAGTAAAATTATATTCTGATTCCATGTAAGAGCGTAATTTTACTGCCTCTTCTCTAATAAGTTAAGGGTTATAGAAACCACTAAGCTGCAGCTCTGTTCTATGGGAATGGATCATTTAGACCAGCGGTTCTCAATCTGTGGGTCTGGACCCCGGTGGGGGTTGAACGACCAAAACACAGGGGTCGCCTGAAGACATCGGAAAATGTTATTTAATTGGAATTACAGTTTTGTAGTAGCCACCAAAATTATTTTTTGGCTTGGGGTCACCGCAACATGAGGAACTGTATTGCGGGGTCATGGTGTTAGAAAAGTTGAGAACCACTGATTTAGACCAACAGTTTGATATGTGAGTACCTCTATCCTTTGGATTCTTTACTTAGGCTCCTTTCTTTTGCCAAATTCTCTCTCTCTCTCTCTCTCTCTCTCTCTCTCTCTCTCTCTCTCTCTCTCTCTCTCTCTCTTTCTCTCTCTGTCTCAGTTGACAATAGGAGTTCCCTATGATAACGGCAAATATGTATGATCTATGATCGCAATATGATCCTTTTACCATTTTTAATCTATATGACTATGATGGGTGGACATTTCCAAACACCTAAACTATTAACCAGCTGTCAGGCATTGTGGCTCATTGAGAGTAATGACAGTGTAACCAACCTTCACACCTATGCCCTTAAAAGAGCTTGGAGGACTATTGTACTTAATGACTGAGGGCCTTCCAAGAAACCATTCTGTCCTTCAACTGGGACCATAGAAAATCCCATCAGATTTTGATGATCCAAGATACAAAGTTATTAAAAACTGCCACTGCATTTCTTGCTAATAGAAACCATATGCTATGGCAGATTGGTTGGAACACACAGTGTGACTATGAAAAAATTTAAAGGTCTTCACTTAATATGTTGTGCTTTCTCTATTTTCTGTCACAATCTTGTCTTAAGCTCTTTCATTTTTTCCACATGCTCACCTAAATGGCTTTTGTTCTGAAGCTATTTGCAGTGCACAGCATAGCTTTCTGGCTTAGTTGTGTATGTTTCTTTTTCTTCCCATCTCAGACTATTTCAGATCTTCTTGTTGGCTTCTGTCATAATTCATTATCAGAGATCACCTTTCTTCTCCTTCCACAATTTTTATCTTCCACATATGCTCTATTTAAGAAATTCTAAATCTCTTCTTTCTGAACCTTTGAGCTAGAAGATGATGTGTTAATTGCAGAGGGAATTTATTTATTCTCTGTCACTTAGAACCATCAAACTCTAGAGAGTATTTCTCTTGCTCTCAGCCACATCACTAGGATGGGACTAACTGTATGTAATAATTGACAGATAACTACCTTAAAGATGCTTCCAGGGGTAGGAAAGAATGTGAACCCAGCTTGTCATGTTGGTGTAAGGCCTTGGTATGAATGCATTCACCATGATTAATTTTAAGCTGAAGAGGTTACTGTGCATAGATTCAGGAAGACATGGATGCACTAAAACTCACCTAATTGTATTTCCACCTGGCACATGCACTAGATGCAAATGACCTTCAGCGTATCAGGGGGCTGGTGAGATAACCCAGAGGACTAGCACCTGCTTAGGCAAGTGCAGGGACCAGGGTTCAGTCCTGGCACCTCATGCCACTCTGGCCCCACCCAGGTGTGCTGAGCATGCCACTAAGATCAGGCATGGTGGCACGCACCTGTAATCACACCACTGAGGAGGCTGAAAACAAGAGGATTTCTTTTTTTTTTTTAATTTATTTATTTTTTTCTTGTTTCAGAACCTTTATTTGTTTATTCACTCATTTTTCTGGCTGGCTCAGCCCGCTCTGAGGGCAGGGCTGGAGCAGCATGTGGTGCCGGGGATCGAACCGTGGTCCCTGAAGCCACCCAAGCTTTCCCAAGCAGGCGCTTTAGACCACTCAGCCATCCCGCCAGGCCCCAACAAGAGGATTTCTATGACTATGAGCTGCATAATGAGACCCTATACCAAGTACAAGAGTATCTATCAGGGATAAGCATATCTTTTTCATGTTAGTAAAGAAATAGACAGTAAATATTTTAGGTTTTGCAAACCACAATTGCTCATTCACAGCTACTCATCTCAACCGTTAAGAGGGTGAAAGTCATCAAGGACTATATTTAAATGAATGAGTAGGTCCATGTTCCAATAAAAATTTATTTATAAAATTAGGCACTGCATCTGATTCAGCCTTAGAGCTAAATGGAATATTTCTGACCACTAATATAGATGCTGCCAAAATACAAAAAAATAATTAAGATATGATGACTTAGGTATTATCTATACTATAATGTGATTAATGCTATTGTAAATTCATATATTTAATAATGCTTTTTTGCAATAACTAGCTTGAAAAGTTCCTGATAATTTAACAATCATTTGTTTGTAAGCTGCTATAAATGAGCTGTAGCTCAATGCTGAATACACCTCTGCTCTAGCCCTGGTTACTGAGGCCAGTTTATCCACTACCACTAATGACTTTCATTAGTTTAAGAGGTAGGAAAGTGTCTTAGTCACTTTTGTGACTAAGACAATATACCTGATGCCCAAGGTTAAAGGAGGAATGGTTTATGAAGCTTACACTTTGTGGAAGTTTCAGTCCATTATTGGCTGGCTCCTAGGCAGGGTGGCTAACAGAGGAGCAACAGCTCATGATGGTAGAAGATACCAAACCAACAAGAGAGGAGAGAGACAGTTGAGACTCTTGCTGTCACTCACGTTGTTATCAGTCTTTCTGCTCTAGGCTGGGTGTAGCACTGACATGCTTAACATTAGACCATGAATCAGTCACAACCTCTAGATTCAGCCTTCTCTGACAAGCCTGCCCCCAGGACTGTATGAGACTTTAGAGGGACACCCAGACACAAACCATAACAGAAAGTAAACTAGTATAAAGACATTGGAAAGGATGCTTTACATAGTGAGATTTCTGGAAAATAAAATCATTGAAGAGCATCTTAGTTAATATGGATTACGAATATGATGTATGGAATAGTGGTAAACATGTCACCATGGGGACAGAATCTGGGCACATTAATAAGAGTAACTCCTATGTAAATCCAGTGATTAAAGTGTCTCTCCAGAGAAAGAGAAACATAAAAATGCATCCTTAATGACATCATGCCAGTGACTAGAATGTCATCTTGCCTGAAACCAAGACTCATTTCCAGGCTTGAATTAATAATGATAACATATATGGTTATGTCACATACATTCTTTCTGCACATCCTTAATTAATTGATTTCATTTATAATCAAAACATGTATCAATAAGACATCTTGGGTCTGGAGAGAAAGCTCCATGGCACAAGAGCCTGCCTGGAACGTGCAAGATCATGAATTCAAACCCTGGTCCTGAAAAAAAAAATGATAAAGACATCTGGCAATTCTATATACTAAATTTTCTTTTTAAATGTCTTCATATTGCAAGCAATATTAGTAGCACTAAGGGAGAACCCTTGATGCTGTTCAAATTTAAATACCTTATTTATTTCCAAACTATTTGTCTTTACTAATTAGTTCTTGGTTTTTTTGGCATGTTATTTCCCTATTGAATGAGGTAGCATGAGACATGTGGTGTGGTTGGCTACTCATAGATGTGTAGTTTTTTAAATTTGTTATAATCATGTAATGACTGCTAATTTTTATTTAATTTTACTTTTAATGTATTTCCTAAGCATCTACAGGATGTCACTACACAGGTCCTATTTTTCAGCCTCCCAAGAGAACTAAGATTCATGGAAAGGGCCACCACACCCAGTGTCAATCACTATCTCAGCAAACCTAAGGGCCAGGGCCAGCATGGCATGCCAGAGATCGAGCCACCATCCCTGCACCTGCCTAACCAGGGGCTTTAGTCCACTGAGCTATCTTGCCTGTCCCTACAGATCAGGTTCAGCTAAATCATCTATATGTTGCTGAAAAATAGACTCTGAGTCCTTCCAGGGATTGTTCATCTGCTAGCCTTAGTTAAAGTATGAATTACCAATACTTGACCTTAGGAGCCAGTGAGTCTACTATGCTCTTAGAGTTGAGATCCCTTAACATTATAAACACAGCTCATTGACTAGTTTAGTTTTATAACATATAGGATGAAACACAGGAAAACATGATCCTAGTGACTTCTATCAGAAGTCAACTATCTTATGAGCCAAAGTGATTAAGTTGAACTGTAAATATTTCTGTGCACTCGTTCTTCTCGCAGTTACCATTTGATGCCCACTCTGCCTAATGTATGACAATGGAGTATATTGGAATTACTAGAGAAAGAAAGATTAGGTTTTCTGATTTTACTAGGTAATGGGCGAGCAGGAGAATCAGAGAGGAATAAGGCAAGCATGTTAATAGTTGAAGACACAAACACAAGAGCTATAGTGGAAAAAAATATGGGCGTGGTGTTGCTGGCAGTGTGAACTTTGATCACGTGAATGCCAGTCCATTAACTTGAGTAAGCCAGACACCTCTCTTTGGATGGGTTGGCTTTGCAAATTGTGTTAAAAGAATTTTCCATTCATCCATTGTCAAGGAACAATTCCCTCCTAAATAAAATCAATATCATTACAAAAGATATAGAGCTTTCTGAGCATAGAAATGGAACGGGTTACGTAGTTCTGAAAGTCATTGACTCTTTAGGTATATTTATGACATAATTTTCTTTTCATACTACTGTGGCTACCTTAAAAATAAATTATTTGGGCCCAGACCCCGGAACAGTGGGCAAGCAGTAGGAACTCTCAGCCTGCACACCCGAGAAAACAGAACTTCCCCACCCAAAATCCAGCCCTGAGATCAGCTTTGGAACCCTGCGCCAAAGTTACCTGAAGAGAGGTTAGGTTAAAACCTTCCCACCTCACCCAAGAGCTGAATACTTTGCCAGAGAAGCATAGTGGGTTCACTTCCACATGATGCATTAGAAAGAAGCTGAGCACAACAGCCAGACCTACCAGGCACATCTCAAGCAGATTAAACCTGCCGGATCTGGACCCATATTTCAGCAGGTGTTAATAGCATAACTTCACCAAAGTTCTACATCAAAGGTCAGAAGACAGTACTATACAAAAATAACAAAGATAAGGAGCAAGACGCAATCTTGAGTCCCGAGCCCACCCAGAACAAATGTAGGAGACACTAGCATACAAGAAAATGGGACTTATATGGCTGAAATCTCTGAATTAATAGCATCTAAAGTAAAGAAATAAATTCAGAAATGTACACAGGAATTAAGATCAGAAATAACCTCAGAAGTAAAGAAAGACATCTCTGAATTAATAGTGTCTGAAGGAAAGGAACAACTGCAGAAAGGTAGAGATAAAATCAGATCAAAAATAATCTCTGATGTAGAAAAAGGGAAGGATAACTGCAATGAAAGACTTACTAAATGCTTCTAAAGAAGGCAATGATAAAAAATTAGAGGAGAATAGAAAAATGATGAAATCCTTGAATGAGCAATATAGGAAAGAAATAGATTGCATGAAGCAGTTTCAGAGAAATATATAGGAAAAATAACTCAGTCACAAGCTGGAAACACCATATGAACAAAAGTGAAAAGAGTTTCAGATCTTGAAAACACAGTTGCAGCTAGTGAAAAAGAAAGGATCTCTTAAAAACAAATAGGATGCAGGAAAAAGGTAATTCAACATCCACAAGATGATATAAAAGATGAACAATGAGAGACTAATAGGCACCAATGAGAAAGAAGGAATCAATATAAAGGATATAAAAAGAATGCGGCTAGAACTAGTATTAGAAAACTTCCCAAATATGAGAAAACAATCTGACATCCAGGCAACTGAAGCATACAGAGCTACAGGTAACATCAAACCAATGGGAAAAAAAAAAAAAAACCACCCAGACATATAGTAGTCAAGATCCCAGAAATGCAGCAAAATAATATACTAAGAGCCATGAAAGATAAGAAATAAATCACATTTAAAGGAAAACTGATGAGAAAAAACAGATTTCACTTCACAAACCATGAAGTCAAGAACAGCATGGAGCAGAGTGCTTCAAGTCCTCCATGAAAACAAATTCCAGCCCAGACTGCTGTACCCCACAAAACTCTTTTTCAAGTATTATTGGGAAGTGAAATATTTGCATGGAAAAAACAAGTAAAGAATTTCACTGATGTCAAAACCAAGCCTACACAGACTACTAAAGTATTTTAGAGAGGGATCAAAATGATCCAAACTCCATGAAGGAAAATCAAAAGCACACACCAAATAGGGCAACCAACTGAACACAGGAGAAAAAGGAGCAAACAAGAGTAGGTAAAAAGCATGTCAATCATAAATCAATACATTTCATTTATAACCATCAATATAAATGGACTTAATTTTCCAACTAAAAGAAGTAGACTGGCATAGTGGATTAGGAAGCAAATTCCAACAATGTGCTGCATAAAAGAAACACACTTAACTCCTAAAGAAATTCATAGGTTGAAAGCCAAAGATGCAATACAATATTAAATGCCCCAGAACCTCAAGAAAAAGCAGGAGTAGCAATCCTGAATACAGATAGTCTGAAATTTAAATCAAGAATGATCAAACAAAATAAAGAAGACCACACATGCTAGTTAGGTGAAAAAATCAAGAGAACCAGGTGACACTCATGCATATGTATGCACCAAACATAGGAGCATGCAGCTACATATTATAAATTTTAATGGACATCAAAAACCTAATATCCAATACCATGATCTTAACAGGAGACTTTAATAATCCTTTATCCCAAAAAGATAGGTCAGGGAGACAAAAAAATCAGCAAAGAAGTGACAGATCTGAACCAGAAGTTTGAACAACTGCACTTAGTGGATATATACAGAGTGTTCCACCAAACCACTTCAGAATACATATTTTTTTCAGCTGCACGTGGGACATTTTCTAAAATATACCACGCACTAGTCCACAGGTCAGATTTAAGTATTTGCAAGAAAACAGAACTGATCCCATGCATGTTATCACACCTCAGGACAATGAAACTGGAAAGAAATTACAAAAGAAACCACAAGAACCACAGAAATACAAGGAAATTAATCAGCACTCTCCTGAGCAACCACTGGGTTACAGATGAAATTAAACAATATTTAAAATTCAATGAATATTCAAACAATACCTACCAGAATTTATGGGATGCAATCAAAGCACTTCTTGCAGGGAAGTTTATAGCTCTTAATTCACACATTAAGAAAACAGAATGGGAGTTTTAAAAAAATACTCTAATGCTGCACCTGAGTCATCAACAAAAGGAAGGACAAAGCAAACCAAATCCCAAAGATGGGAGAAAATTATAAAGATTAGAGCAGAAATGAATTCAATTGAGACAAAGACAACAGCACAAAGAATTAATGAATCAAAAAGCTGGTTCTTTGGAACATTAAATAAAATTGATAAGACCATAGCTAATCTCATCAAAAAGAGAAATAAAAAATAAAATTCCAACAATAAGGAATAAATAGGGAGAATTTACCACAGATCTAGTGGAGAGTCAGATGATCATTAATAGCTACTTTGCAAATTTATACTATCACTTATTTGAAGGCACAGATGAAATGGACAGATTTTTAGAAAGGTACAGTTTACCAAAACTGAATCAAGAAGTTATACGAACTGTGAATAACATCCAATGACATACAAAATGTAATTTAAAAATTCTACCAACAAAGAAAAGTCCAGGGCCTGATGGATTCACCACTGAAATCTACAAGAAATTTGTAGAAGATGTAATCCCAATACTCCTCAAACTCTTCAGTGAAATTGAAAAGGAAGCAATTCTGCTGAAAATATTTCTAGAGTCAATTATATAATAACTAACTACAGGTCAATCTCTCCCATGAATGTAGATGCAAAAATCCTCAATAAAATCCTCACAAAGAGAATACAGTCAATCATTAAGAAGATGATATATCAAGACAAGGTAGGATTCATCTCAAGAATACAAGGATGGTTGAACTTATGCAAATCTATAAAAGTAATGCTCTGTATCAATAGAGACAAATCCTAAAATCACATGATCATCTCAGTTGATGCAGAAATTTTTGACAAAGTCCAACACTCATTCATGTACAAAGTACTACAGAAAACTGGATAGATGGCCTCAACCTCAATTTGACAAAATCCATCTATGACAATCCAATGGCTAATGATTTAATGATTTAATGATTAATGATTTAAATGGGGAAAATTTGAAGTCATTTACTCTCAGAACTAGTACAAGACAAGAATGTCCTCTACCACCAAAACAATTAAATATTATACTTCTCAGATCACTAGCTACAGCCATTAGAAAAGACAGAGAAATAAAAGGAATAAGAATAGGTAAAGATAGCCAGGCGTGGTGGTGCACGCCTGTAATCCCAGCACTTGGGAGGCTGAGACAGGAGGATTTGTGCAAGTTTGAGACCAGCCTGAGCTACAAAAGTGAGCTCAAGGCCAACCTGAACTGCATAGCGAGACCCTGTCTCAAAAAGACAAAAAAAAAAAGAATAGGTAAAGAAGAAGTTAAACTATCATTATTTGCAGATGGCATGATAGTCTACTTGGAAGATCCAAAACACTCCACCAAGAAACTGCTAGAATTAATACGCAAATTCTGTAGAAAAGCAGGGTGTTAAGTCAATAACAAAATAACAAAGTCAACACCCAGCAGCCAATAGCATTCCTTTATAAGGATAACAAACACACTGAGAGAGAAATGAGAGAAACAATACCTTTTACAATAGCACTGCATAAAAAGAATTACTTAGTAATTAATCTATCTGAAGAAGTAAAAGATCTATTTGATGAAAACTATAGTACTCTGAAAAAAGAGATTATAGAAGATTTCAGAAAATGTAAATATATTCCCTGATCCTGGATATGAAGAAACAACATTGTGAAGATGACCATGTTTCCTAAATTGTTATACAGATTTAATGCAATCCCTATCAAAGCACCATCAACATACCTCACAGACCTAGAGAAATCATTCTTAAAATTTATTTGTAGGTGGAAAAGACATAGAATAGTGAAGACAATCCTGGGTAACAAAGATAAAGCAGGAGGCATTACAGTTCCTGACTTAAATTTATACTACACAGCTATAGTGATAAAATCAGCATGATATTGGCCAAAAAACATAGACCTGAGGATCAGTGGAATAGATTAGAAGATGCAGACACAAATACAAACGTACTTAGCCACCCCGTCTTTGATAAAGCTGCCAAACATCAGGAAAGACGAGGAAGAAAGGAAGAAAAATAGCCTCTTTAACAAATGATGCAGGAAAAACTATCTCTCTACATGTAGAAAACTAAAGCTTGACCCAGGTCTATCACCATGCGCTAAACTAAAGTCAAAATGGATTAAAGATCTAAACATTAAAACAGAAACACTAAATCTCCTGGAAGAGGAAGTAAGAGCAAGTGTTGAAGACATTGGGGTAAGCAAACACTTCATGGACAAAAATCAAAATGCACATATAATAATTGAAAGAACAACTGGGACCTCCTGTTGCTGCAAAGTTAGCAAGAGAGTAAAAAGACAATACACAGATTTCAAAAAAAAAAAAAAAAATTAACCAGTAAGTATTCAGACAAAGGTCTTCTATATAGAATTAATAAAAAACTAAAAGACATCATGGTTCCAAAAATCAAAGACCCCATTCTGAAATGAGCATCTGAGATGAACATACACTTCGTAGAGGAATACAATAAGTTTATAAATACATGAAGAAATGTTCCGCATCACTAACCATCCATGAAATGCAAATTAAAACAATACTCGAAAGAATGGCTATCATAAAGAAATCAACCAAAGACAAATGTTGGAGAGGCTGTGGGGAAAAATGAACACTTCTCCACTGCTGGTGGGAACACAGACTGTTAAAACCATTATGAGAATCAGTGTGGAGACTCTTTAAAAAAACTCACACTGGAAATCCATTCAATTCAGCTATACCCCTAGTGGGAATTTTCCCAAAAGAGCTGAAAACATCATATCATAGTGATATCTGTGCACCTATGTTCATAGCGCCAGACTTTGTGATATCCAAATCTTGGAAACAACCAAAATGCCTGTCACCTGAAGAACGGTTGAAAAAGATGCGGTTTTTTTTATACAATAGAATATTATTCAACTATAAAGAATGATAAACTTTAAGCCTTCATATGTAAGTGGATGTTTCTTGAGGATATACTCCTAAGTGGAATAAACAAGACCCACATATGTAAATATTACGTAGTCTTCCTCATGTAAGAACTCAAAAGAAACAATAAAAATGGAAAGGCATAACACAACTAAGTGGAAATCAAGAATTTCAGATTTAAACAATGAAGAGACAACAAGGATAAAAGTCAGAAAACATGGCAGGGGCAAAACCATGCACTTATATACACAGGAGGAATTGACAATAGTCCTAAGAATCTTCAACAGGTTTGACACTGAGGATGGCAATGAGTAATACTAAATCCATGCTTGGAATGCCTGTCATTCTGGTCTTTTAGATGGGTGCAGCTTCTAATGTCATTTGCATTATTGCTATACTCTCAATTAAATGTTTGCTTTAAAATAAAAAAGGGTAACAAAAGAGAATAAGAGGCAAGGAAAAATGCCATAGGATTAACCTGCTACAATTTTGTTTATGCTTAGATTTCTAAATTTCTGTGTTCAAATGTTAAACTGTTTCTTTTTATCTCATTCTATAGGTATTTATTAGGATATCAATGATCTTTGGAGAATAGCAGTACCACAACAAGTCTAAGGCATTTTATACTCAGATCAGTGATGTGAAGCTCAAGCACCTATGTTACAGAGTCATGGTATCACTAAGCTTCTCTTCTGGAGGGTTAACTTATGCTTGCAGACCAAAAAAATAGAGAAAAGGAAGGGCAACAAGGATAGCCAATATTTTGGCCCTAGCCCTTCAAAGTCAGTGAGCACTCAGGACATAAGAGAACCTATACTGTAACATCCTATATCCCAGTGGTGTCCAAATGTTCTGTTCAAGGAGATTATAAGGCCACAGAGAAAAGGGATCAACAATAGATATTGTGCCTAAGGAGAGACACATAGAGAGAAAACATTCTTTCAGCTTTCACAGGAGAAAACTGGTCAAGCAATGGCCATGATTCTTCCAGATGGCTGACACTGACAAAACTGTTGCAAATTGCAGTACATGGTTCCAGGGTAAATCCTGAGGGGAGCTGACTGATCTTGTAAGATGCAAAAGTTACATATTCTTTGTAACATAGGTCTTGCTTTATCTTGATCTCAACCATCCAGCAGAAAAGTCTAACCATAGGGTATAAAAAGGAAAGCCATATTAATACACTGAGTTGTAAAAGCCTCAAGTCAGCAGCCTCCAATATTGGCATATGGGCTGATAATTCACTACTGTTGCAGGAGTTTTAATCCACTGAGCTCTTTGGCCAGCCCCAGTTGTGCTAATTAACATTCCTACCAAAATGTTGTGTATGTGATTGACTTATTGCCCACACACTAACAAATAGAGTGTGCCCTTTTAATGGTGATAAGGTCCTTTCTAGAATCTTTATTTGTGTTTTTTTCTTATGAGAAAATTTTAATTTTATTTTTTAAAATATGTTTAGAGACCTGTGTGATGGCACACACCTATAATTCCAATGTTAGCGAAGGTGAGGCAGGAGGATCACCATGAGTTTCAGGCCAGCCTGGGTTAGATATCAAGTTTATGATTAGCCTGAACTAACAGCATGACCCTGTCTCAAACAATAGACAAACTAACAAACAAACAAATTAATAAAATATTTAAACTCTATTTTGTTATCTTTGAGTTATCTTTACATATCAGTTGCAGTGTTTTCTCTATTGAATTGTTAATCTTTTTACTCTAGCGGCTATTCTTTTATAATACTGAAAAAAATCAACCTTTAAAAAATAACGTCCATTGCATTGAGGTTTATCTGTTCTTTTATGAATATACATATTTATATTGGAAAAATCCACAATAGCCAAGCTGTGGTAACAGCCTAGGTGCTTCTGAGTAGATTAATGAATAGAGAAAATGTAGCTGATATTATATTCTATTATGTTATATTAATCATCCATAAAAAAGAATCAAATCATGCAATATGTAAATGAATGCATGTAACTAGAAGACATAGTGCTGAAAAAAATTGGTCATAGTAAGATAAGTTTTGAATATTTTTTCTTGTATAACAGACCTAAAAACAATAATAAATAAGTAGATAGATAAATAAATAAATAAATAGTCAAGCATCCAGAAGGGAGACTTTTGGAAATGGGAAGATGGGAAAGGGACTGAACAAAATGAAGGAAGCAAGGAGGTTGAAGTTGATTAAAATATGTTCATTGCATGCTCCAACTTCCCAAATCAAATTGTCGTCTTTTAATATTAACATGCATCAATAACATATGCAAATAAAAGGTTCCTGCTTCAAATAGTGTTCACTTAATACTAGTTTCTCAATTAATTCATAAATTTCTCCACATTTAATATTAATATTGCATTAAGCATTCCTCCATGTTTTGCTCTAGAACATTTTTGTGATTTTAATATTTAATCATTTTGTGCTACTAGAATATTTTGTTTTGGAAATAAGTGAATAATGCAATATGATTTTCAGAGAAGGAAATCTGTTTCTCCTCACTGACATGCTATGCCCACTTTGTGAAATACTAATGCCAATTCACAGAATTATAGGACTCTAGTTCTGCACTTTGTTTTCTGCTCCCATTTTAAAGCAGTAAGTTTTAAGAGAGAAAGGAGACCAGAAAAATCTACTGTGTTTGATAGTTGATATTCAGTGACTACCACAGTGAGAGAGCTTGGTGCCCTTCACTTAGACCACTGAGAACCAAAGCAAAAAGATATCAAGGTAGAAATTGGGGAAGGATGGAAGTAGGTTCACAGAAACACCTTCCCCTGCCAATACTTTTCCCTTGCATAAGTGGCAATATTTTGTTTTCTTGCTTTCTTACCCTCTCAGTCTGACCTTTCGTGTGGATGTAAATAGTCTAAAATCATTAACTCTCTTCAAAGTGTAATTGCTATGACATCCACACCTACTGAATATCAGCAGAACTAAGCCCCTGCTCTTTTGACTAGAGAATCTAAGTTTTCCCAGGTAATACTTCTCTAAGCCCTTATCTTAGCCTGTTCTCTTTTCCTATATCACAAATCTTATCCCTCAGTAATTAATCAAGACAGGCAGTTTTATGATTCTTCCAGCTGGAAAGCCCAAACAGTATAATCCTGATACCTAACATAGGCTCCATAACTGTGACGAAACAATTTAGGTTACATAGTAGGACAGAGTGACACAAAGGAGAAGAGTCAACCTTGAAAACAACCTTCTTACAGATGAACGAATCCACTCCCATTAAAGCAATAACTCACTCCCATGAGACAATCATAAATCTGCTTGTAGGACATGATCTTACTCAACTAAATTTACAGCACATGAAATTGGGGGACAAGTTATACCCAAAGCGTAGCAGCCCTGACCCCTTAAACCCACTTTGTGAGGTGTTTAGAATTACATGTCATAGTCAGAAAATCCATACATGTTCTTCCATTGTAGGGAAAGCTGGCTGGTTGCAGTCACTATGGGAATCAATATAGCACATAATAGTTCCCGCACAAAATACTTGAGTCAGTGGGCCAATGCTGCTGCATGTATGCTCTTGGACTGCCCCTGGGCAGTGACAGAGATGCCCTTCTCTCCATTCTTTGTTCACCTGGATCCTGAGGTACTTTGAATCTCATACAGAGACTTTTATGAACTTGTCTACTGGAAGTTCTTTCCCAAAATATGTCCATGAGGCAGGTAATAGGGCAACAGCCCATCCATTTGCAGTACTGTTTCACTTTTTAGTACAGGGTCTACAGAGTCTCACTACACAGATCAGACTTGTGGTGATCCACTTGTCTTCAGCTTCCCAAGCATTTGGATTATGGATGAGCCCCACCAGGTGCAGTCAAAATGGCCATCTGTATTGGTCAGGGTTTCACTTAGAGGAACAGAATAGATATAATATAAAAAATGTCTATTAACACAAAATATACAATATATAAGGAATTATAAGATTGGCTTACAATAGTCAGCCACAGATGAGGAAGCAAGAAGAGCGTCTGCACGCTCCGGACTGAAGAATTCAGTCTTGAGGTCTGAACTTCACTGCAGTGCTCCATGTAAGTCTCTATCTATTGGCTGGTGGGTCTGCAATGGAAGACTGAAGTGTCTGTAATGGATGCTGAAGAATCTGCGAAGGATGGCTAAAGATCCAAGCTGGAAGCTGAAGAGTCTTCGCTGCAAGCCAGACAATGAAGTCCAGGCTGGATGCAAATACTGAAGCTTCTCCGACAAAGTGAAGTCTTGACTCCTTCCTCAGCCCTTTAAAAAGTCTTTTTGTGCTCAGTCATCTCGTCCTGGGCCCATTGTGCTCTACGGTGGAACCAATCATACCCCAGAAAAGGCCCTTGATCCTGCTCTATGGAGGAGCCAATCATATCCTAGGCAGGCCCTGGTCATGCTCTAGGGAGGAACAAATTGTACCCCAGGGTGGGACTCCCACCAACAGGGAACCAGGCTGCTGAGTCCTCCAGCCAAGTTGACACAATGTATCAGCCACTACACCATCAAAGCACATCCTGGGGGTAGAGCTAGCATGGCCCACTGGAGATCAATCCCTGGTCTCTCTGCCTGCCTAAGTAGGTGCTTTAGTTCACTGGGCTCTCTGGCTGACTTAGTTCACAGTATTATTTTTAATCACTGCTTCTGTGTTCTCTAGGGATACTTGTGTCTATACATAAAAAGAATCCAGAAAAGAAAAAAAAATTCTTTCTTCTGCTTCTGCGGAGAGAGAGAGACAGAGACAGAGACAGAAACAGAGATTGCTTTGCAAAAAATTATAGTGCATGCTTGAGATCTAGATGACACTGAGTACTAAACACTGGTTAAATCCAACACCCAGGCATGTTTATAAACACAGCTGGCTCAATCAGGACAGTATATATGACAAATGTGACTGTAGCTTAGCCATGTCAATCTCATCTGTTAAATTTTTCACACCTACATTATTAATATTAAGCTGCTGTAACATAACTATGGATCTTAGCAAACAAAATCAGTAATCTAACTATAAAGAGTATGCAAATACTCATTTAGATTTCCTCTCTCACATGAGAATGTTGTATAAATTGCCTGATGCTCTTTCCGCAGGAATTGCACATGCAAAAGATCTTTTATTTCTAATCATCAACTTTATAAACAATAATAAAGTCAAAAGAAGCAATAGTGTCAATAACATTTTCTATGACATGGAAGCATTCCTTTCCTATTTTCCTATCTCTTATACTTAGAAGGAAACAATGATTCTATAGTTGAACTAAGAAAAAATGCTGTGAATTTCATCATTTAAAAAACCCATTTTATTTCCCATGAAACAAATACTGCAGAATAATCACAAGCAATTCAAAATGATAGACAACACATGAGGACAGAAATAGGAAGAAAGAGAATCTTCAACCCACACATTGCCTTCAAAGGACTATTTATTGAGGAGATTGTGGAAATTACAGAAAAATAAACAAATGTTAGAGAATAAATAAAGCACTGAGGTTTCAAAATGGTCGAGTGGGTTCTCTGGGTATTATTTATTTGACATCCCCATAGCATTTGTTTTTCTGACTATAACTCTTTATACTAGACTAGGACTTTTTGCATCTGGAGTGTGTACCCTGTCTCTGTAAGACATGAGAGCAATAAACAACTTGACAGTTAAAAGCATGAGAAAAATACTAGTGTGAAAAATGCCAGTAAAAGCCTGACTAGTAAAAGAGAAAATGCTAGAGTTCCTGAGGACCAAAAGTGTGGAGGACCTTCTGAGCAGCTCTCTTTGAAAGACAAGTGACTGTCTCCATTTTGACTGAGCCTGGCCCTATTCCCTCATATTGAAACGTACAGAGCTGGCTAGGACTTCTCATTATTCTCTCAATTGGCCTTAAGCAGTGTGTATTGGTCCACCCGAGGTGCTGATGGTAATTTTTGAAGATGGCACACGTGTTTCCCTAATAACAGGATGAAGAGCCAATGTTCCACCGTGTCAGCTGGGATGGAGCCTCAAGATAGAGGCTAAGAATTTTGGGGGCTTGAAAGATTGCACATCAGAGCTGAAGCACCACACCCCCAAAATATTAGATACCATCTCAATAGCATAATGCAAATTATTTCCTTTGCATATCTCTGAATATGGTGGAGGTGAGTGCAGGCCTCCTACCTAGCCCAGATCACAGTGCTCATCTTCTTCCCACAATTCCTTTTTTGCAAGCCACTCCCCCTTTTCCAGTGAATAAAACCAGAGTGCAGCCCTGGGTTGCTCTCTTGGTTCCAGAAAGAAGCCATCTTCATGACTGACTGGCCTTAGGGCCCCTTGACTCCCCAATAATTATATATATATATATATATATATATATATATATATATATATATATGTCTTAGTGTCTTTGTTATCGCTGTGGGTTGCACCAGGAGTGGTAGATTGGAATTAACTTGGTGGAATTCCAATAACTAATGTGGTTTTAGGATTGTAAGTTTAGATTTCTTAGGCCGAGAGTAGAACCAGGAAGGAACTCCAACAAAGAGGGGGTCCTTACCTAATGACAGTGGGTCTAAAGAAAACAAATGATTTGAAAAAGAAACCTTCACAAAATTATTTTTTTGTTGTTTTACAGTTACTCTTCAAATATCCTCATGTTTATGTAGGACAAGGAAATCAATGAGACTTTCATTCTGCCTTCCCAGTTCCTTTGATTGCTTAGAAAGATTTATACATGCCTTGCTAGGATAACGGAGCATTTTGTGAGAAGTTTAGGTAGAACTGCAGCTGAATTCTACAGTATCAGCAATCCAGAGAGTTCAGGGTCCTCCATTAACAGCCTGGTCTCTGCTTATTGGAGGTGAGAGGAAATGCTAGGGCCTTAGACTATCAAAATATATAGACTTCAAAAGCTAAAGTCTTAAGTGAGTTTGATCTTCCCTTGTTGGTCTGCAGATACTTCTGCACCTCAGAACTTTGGTTTTCCTCTAAAAAAAAAAAAGAAAGAAAAGAAAAGAAGAAAGGGAGGAAGGAAGGAAGGAAGGAAGGAAGGAAGGAAGGAAGGAAGGAAGGAAGGAAGGGATTTTGGCTTTCTTCCAACACTGACTTCTGTGTATTTTCAGTTCAGACCGCCCTACCTCTCTTGTTATGCCATCTCCACCTACATCATTTGGCTTTCACCTCTTTGCTACTTACCTCAATCCTTTGTTACTTTCTAGATTCGTAAATCAAAAGGAAAATTAACCAGCCCATATCTCTTGCATGCCTTGTTATGAACAAGGCTAACATGGGTCTGACTCTGGCTCTTATTTTCACCCTGGGCCTGATTAGTTATTGCAAATTTGAAGACATGGTTCAAAACCCATGGACAGCTGGTGGTGTGAGTTGGCTAATAGTTAAGTAAGGAGGTCTGAAGCTGGCCTGGACTTTTAGAGCTCCAGTGTACTGCCCACTCTCCCAATCTCCTGTCATAATGTGAAAGCCTATGAGTGCTCCAGCACATTTTGTATTTTGACTATTTGTGATTTTTTTTCTGATCATGATTATTTGGGTTCCATATGCCTTATTGATCAGTCTGTTCAATTCTTTTCCTGTATTTGAAAGTATTCTGCTATTATCACTGTAAACAGGTTTTCAATGCTTTTTGCGATGATTTCTGATTTTTAACTCCAAATAATTTTAAATCAGCCTTGTTTACACCATACAGCAGCTATTGGTTCATTTTTAATGTTCTCCTGTTTTATTTCTCAAGGATTTGACACCAGCAAAAGTCTGATCTTCTCATTTTGACACTGTCCTCACAGTAGTTCTTCTACTGTGTATTCTTTCAGTCGAAATTTTAATCTGCTGAATTTCTGTTTTAAACCACTCCTTGGACTATCATTCTTCTTTTTCTACACTGTATGATTCATGCTAAATCTCTGAGGATGAAGTTTAGAACAAACAAAGAAGAGGATGTTCACCTGGTGAGAAGCTGTCAGGACAGAACAATCCCTTTGTTTTTTCCCCTCAGAGCTGTATTTAGAGACACGAGAAGAAATCTTGTGTATCTTAAAGTCACAAAATAACTGCAATATGTGACTAATTAGCGTCTCACGACTTAGCGAACTTCTTTTACACTGCTGTTTTCAATGATTGGTACATTCTAAGCTTCTCAGTATGGATGCTGTGCATGCTCAGTATGGGGGTTCAGACAGACAGAACTTCTGAGACCTCTGTGGCCAATTTCATCTTGGCTTGCTATTGTTCTTCTCTCTGCTGTGATCATTACGCAAATTTTGTATCATTTTGTTGAGCTCAGCCAGCTTTAAGCTTTCAGCAGACCTTGTAGGCCTTCTAGATTGTGTGGAGAATGCTTTAGTTACTAACTGCTTTTCAGTGATGTTCTGTGGGCTTAATTAACTGTAGGCATTTACCTCAGTCTCATAATGCCACCAACTCCATTTATTTGGAGAGGAGATGGCATCATGGCTCAGTATCTACTTCTCTAGAATGGGCCACAGTACCATAAATGACAGCAAGCTAATCTATATTTTGACATACGATATTACTTGATAGCATCGATGTCACCTGAGCTCATATATTAAATGAACAACAATATTGGTGTCAAAGACAAACTGCTTACTAAGATATCTTAAGAAATAATATAGCATCCTTGGTTAACAACTTAAATTTGCAGACCGAAAATTTAGAAAAAAAAAAAGATAGGCCATAAGGAGAGCCAATATTTTGGCACTAGCCCTTCAGTGTCAGTGAGAAATCAGGACATAAGAGAACCTGTACAGTAACATCCCGTAACTCAGTGGTGTCTCAAATTTTCTGAACAAGGAAATTCTTGAGCTGCAGAGGAAAATGATCCATGATGAATACTGTGCCTAAGAAGAGTTATCTAGAGAGAAGATATTCTATCAGGCTTTCATAAAGAGCAAGTTGGTCAAGCAATGGCCATGACTTATCCAGATAGCTGACACTGACAAAAGATCTACAAAAACTACATATGATTTCAGGGTAAAATCTGAGAGAATTTGACTGACCTTGTCAGATACAAAAGAAGCATTATTTTGTTATATAGGTCTTGCTTTACCTTGGTCTTTACCATCCAACAGAAAAGCCTAACCATGAGATATAAAAAGTAAAGCTATATTAATATGCTGAGCTGTAAAAAGGCTCAAATGAACAACTGACATGGACAGTTCTGATAACCCACTACTATTATGGATTATTGCACTATATTGGATATTTTGATGAATTCATGCACCTGTTTAAATAGAAATGGAACATCCATCTCTCGCAAAATAAAACAAACAAGTGGGACATAAATGAAGAACAATTTTGTAGTGAAAAAAATAGGATACATATATAGCTACTTCTCCTTAGTTCAATCAGAAGAAATATTTGTACTAATAGTGGTTAGACAAGATATCATGTCTGCATCTTATATTCTGAATAATTACTATGAAGAGAATAATATGCAATGTATTAATTATTATAACTATCCTACTAACTTGTTTTGAAACTGTCTTATTGCTATATCTTTCTCATTGAAATTAATGATATATGAAATAATATAGCATCTTATGTAGTAAAAAAAGAAGTGTAATTATGGTATGCACACTAAGAAGGATTAAATATTTATGTACAGTAAGTACCTACTAAAGGGAATAACTTTACACTTTCTAACAATGAAAAACAATTCAACAATAATAATACTCTTGGCAGCGCTGGGAGCCAAGCCCACGCGCCTGCCGCGGGGAAGCCCCCTGCGCCCCTCTGCCCTGCCTCTGCGTTCCTGCGACTAACTTCCTGTTCCAGCCAGACCCAAACTGCACCGCTGGGAGTCAAGCCCGCGCGTTGGCTGGGTCAAGATCCCTGGCCCGCCTTCCCCTCCCCTGCTCCCCACCCCCCCCCTTTTTTTTGAACCCCTCCAGCCCAAGCTCCAGCACCAAACCCATCGAATATTTCGTTTGGCAAACTATCTGGTCCATGAGCCTACCAGGACTACTCAATCCCAAAGCCCCACCTCCACCTACAGACCACATCCGCCAGGATTCACAAAAGCTAGCAGCCAGAGCTCCAACACAGAGTCAGGAACCTCTGCAGAGGAACCAGCTTGGAGTCTCCAGACCAAACGCCGATAGACACAGCATAACGCCACCAAAGTGCAAAGGTCGCTTCCATACAAAATGATAACAACAAGGAGTAGGAGGCAATCTCAGAACCCGTGCCCACCCAAACCAAATACAGAAGACACTATCATGGAAGAAAATGAGAATTACACAGATGAAACCTCTGAATTGGTAGCATCTGAGGCAGACCCACAAGTGCAGAAACTTATAGAGCAACTGAGATCAGAGATAACATCTGAAGTAAAAAAAAAAGAAATACATGAAGTGGAAAAATGGCTGGAGAAACATATAGAGGACATCAGAGCAGAAATAATATCTAAAGTTGACAAAGACATGCCTAAATCAATAGCATCCCAAGTAG
>PVJA010024708.1:0-31551 GCA_004027025.1 Myocastor coypus | reverse complement strand
GTTGTTATGCTCTCGCTATGCAGCTTGGACTCATGGTAATCCTGCTACTTACAGCCTCTCCAGCACTGGGATTATAGGTGTGAGCCACTATGCTCAGACTCTGGCCCGCTCAGCCCGTCCGAGGGACCGGGCTAGTCCCTAGCCGCTGTGTTTGCCTAAATTTGCCTAAACAGCTGCTTTAGTCTGCTGAGTTATCTTGCTGGTCCCTCTTTTTGTCTTTTTGAGACAGGGTCTTGTTATGCAGTTCAGATTGGCCTTGAACTCATGTAGCCCAGGCTGGTCTCAAACTCACACCATTCCTCCTGCCTCAGCCTCCCAAGTGCTGGGATTACAGGTGTGTGCCACCATGCCAGGTATTCTTTGCTATTTTTAAATGTTCATTGTTGTCTTAGGAGCCTTGATTATATAAGAAACCATTTTTTGAGGGGAAAAAAGCCAAGTGTGGTGATGACATCTGTTACCCTAGAACTCAGGAGGCTGAGGCAAGAGGATTCCAGTGAGTTTGAGAGCAGCCTAGGCTACTTAGGGAAATCCTGTCTCAAAAATAAGAAAAAAAAAAAGGAAAAGAAAAAGAAATTCATGAGTATCTTCTCTAAATCTGGACTCAGGGGCTGGGGATTCAGCTCAGTGGAATAAGCACTTGCCTCACAAGCAGAAGGTCCTGAGTTCAATCCTTGATACCATCCAAAAAAATTGTTCCTCTTCCCAGCTAGTCTGATTTCAGGCTAAGGCAGAAAAGAGCGCCTTCCTCTCTGAGAGCTTTGAGTTGTCAGCTGTGGCACCCAGGTGCACCTTGTGCACTGAGACACGGTGAGGGTGCAGAATGTGTAAGCTAAAAGTGTCGCTGCTCCATCATGTCCCTGAGGGCCTGGGATTGGCCAAGTAACTGTAAACATAGGACCCTGTTTCACTAGAACTGGCAAAGTGTGTTTTAAATCTCCTAGGGGCTGGGGAGATAGCACAAGGACACAAGTACCTGCCTGGCAAGTGCGAGGTCCTGAGTTTGATCCCCAGTTCCCAAAAAAAAAAAAAAAAAGGAAAAGAAACAAAAACTCCTGTTCCCTAAAGCTCACTAATATCCTTGTCTCACAAAAACAGGAAACTTCAAACTGCTTTGAAAACCAATGCTGAGCCAGGTATGGTGGCCCACACCTGTAATCCCAGCACTTGGGAGGCTGAAGCAGAAGGAATGGTGTGAGTTTGAGACCAGCCTGGGCTACAAAAGTGAGCTCACGGCAGGCCTGAACTACATAGTGAGACCCCCATCTCAAAAAGATAAAAAAAAGATGGGCCAGCGAGATGGCTCAGTGGTCTAAAGCGCCTGGAGGAAAGTTAAGGCAAGCGCTGGGACCACTCCTCAATCCCTGGCACCACATGCTGTGTACCCCCACCCCAGAGCAGGCTGAGCCAGCCATATCACAAACAAATAAATGAGGTGCTTTTTTTTTTTTTTTTTTTTTTTTTTTTTTTTTTTTTGTCTTTTTGAGACAGGGTCTCTCTATATAGTTCAGGCTGGCCTTGAGCTCAGTTTTGTAGCCCAGGCTGGTCTCGAACTCTCACCGATCCTCCCACCTCAGCCTCCCGAGTGCTGGGATTACAGGCGTGCGCCACCACGCCCGGCTATAAATGAAGTTTAAGAGAAATAAATAGGGGCCCGGCAGGATGGCTCAGTGGTCTAAAGCCCCTGCTTAGGAAAGCTTAGGCGGCTGCAGGGACTGTGCTTCAATCCCTGGCACCACATGCTGCGTCAGCCCCACCCCCAGGGCAGGCTGAGCTGGCCATAATATGAATAAAGTTTTTTTATTTAATTAATTAATTAATTAATTTATTAATTTGTCTTTTGGAGACAGGGTCACACTGTGCAGTTCAGACTGGCCTTGAGCTCACTTTTATAGCCCAGGCTCGTCTCAAATCCACACTGATCCTCTTCCCTCAGCCTCCCAAGAGCTGGAATTACAGGGTGTGCCACCATGCCCAGCTTTTTTTCTTTTTTTAATGTTTCAGGTCCACACATATAATCTCAGCATACACCTTGGACAACACATGGCTCACTCTACACATGCTACATGTCCTCCTGGGTTTGGAATTTCGGTTTTCAGAACTGGAGATGGAAGCAGGGCCTTTTTCCTGAGCTCTGTCTCCAGCTTGTTTACTGATTTATTTTCAGGGACCGTGTCTGCTCACCTTATAGCCTCAAGCTTGATGCCTTCTTCCTGCCTCAGCCTCTTGGGGCCTAGGACTACAGGTGTGTGTCACCACACTCAGCCTAAAGACCTATCATTTAGGGTTAGTGTTTTTGTTTTGTTTTTTATAGATGGCCTCACTATGTGGTTCAAGTTGGCCTTGAAGTCATTATTTAGCCCACATTGGCTGTGAACTCTCAGCAATCCACCTGCTTCAGCTTCTTCAGTGCCTGCCTGGACCACAGGCGTGCACCACCATGCCCACTGTATTTTATGTTAGCTTCTTTCATTTAATTTTTTTTTTCAGAACCAGAGTTTAAACTCATGACCTTGCACTTGCCAGGCAGACACTTGTGCCATGGAGCTATCTCCCCAGCCCCTCTTTCCATTAACGTTTATGACTTACTTGGAAGTGTTTACAGTATGAAATCATCAACAGTAATAGGGCCGGCCATATAGCTCAGTCGATTAAAGTGCCTGCAAGCAGGTGCAGGGGCCCAGAGTTGATCTCCGGCCCTATCCTGCCAGCCCCACCCCCCGGGGTGTGCTGAGAGGGCAGCTGAGACTGCACATGGTGATGTGCACTTATAATCCCAGGTCTTGGGAGGCTGAGGCAGGAGCTCCCAAACCCTGCCCAGCCTGGACAATTTAATGACTTAGCAAGATTTTGTCTCAAAATCTAAAAAGGCCTGGTTGTGTAGCTCAGGGAGAAAGTCTAGGGGCTGAGGAGATGGCTCAGGACCACAAGTGCCTCCCTGGCAAGTATAAGGTCCTGAATTCAATCCCCAGTCCCACAAAAAAATAAAAACAAACAACAAACCAATAGAGAAAGTCTAGAGCTCAGACCTCAGCAGGAAAAAAGCTATAGTCCTAGCACTATGTGCAATCATTAAAAGAGATTTGCCTCACATATCTTATTTTTAAAAAGTATTAATTTTATGGGAGCTGGGGAGATGGCTCCGAGGCACAAGTGCCTGCTGGGCAAGTGCAAGGTCGTGAGTTTGAACCCCAGTCCCACCAAAAAAAAAAAAAGTATTAATTTTTGTTATGCAAATAATTCACAAATCCATTTTACTTGTACAAAATTAAAGGGGTCTAGCTAAGACTACCATTCCTACATCATATTATCAGCTTTTTTTTTTTGGTACAGTGTCTTACCACACAGTTCAGACTTGTAGTGATTCTCCTGTCTCAGCTTCTCTCGAGCTGGGATTACAGGTGTGCACCACCATGTCTGGTCTCTGTGGGCCAGAGCAGCAGTGCCAGGTCCTTTCACTTGCCAGGCAGGTACTTAGACCTCCAAGCTATCTCACCAGCCCTCCTATCTGCTTATTTCTTTCTTTCTTTCTTTCTTTTTTTCTTAATTTCTTTCTTTCTTTCTTAATTTCTTTCTTTCTCTCTTTCTTTCTTTCTTTTTCCTTCAGTATTGGGGATCGAACTTAGGACCTCATGCTTGACAGGCAAATATTTATGCTGCTGAGCTGTCTCCTGGGCCCTAGCTGTTTGTTTTTGTTTTCTTTTCTTTTCTTTTTTTTTTGTTTTTTTGTTTTGTTTTGTTTTGTTTTGCTTTTTGCGGAACTGGGGATTTAACTCAGGCCCTTGTACTTGCCAGGCAAGCACTTATTCTACTGAGCTATTTTCCCAACCCCCCAATTTCCCTGTTTGTTTTTGATAAAGGCAGGAAAAAGTTTTCCAGCTCAACATGGTAACACACAAGCCTGTAATCCCAAAACTCAGAAAGCTGAGGCAGGAGGAAAACCGTGAGTTCAAAGCCAGCCTGAACTATATAGCGAAACCCTATCTCAAAAAGAAACCCCACCAGGGGCGGGAGAAATAGCTCTGTGGCACAAGTGCCTGCCTGGCAAGTGCAAGGTTATGAGTTTGAACCCCAGTCCCGCAAAAAAAAAGAAAAGAAAAAAGAGAGCCCACCAGCCAGTCAGGTGTGGTGGCTCACACCTATAATCCCAGCACTTGGGAGGCTGAGGCAGGAAGATCAGTGCTAGTTCAAGACTAGCCTGGGCCACAAAAGTGAGCTTAAGGCCAGCCTGAACAGTGGAGCAAGACCCTGTCTCAGAAAGGCAAAAACAAAGCAAAAAAGTTTTCTTGTGCTGGACAGAGGCTCTGTGGTGTGTGCTTGTGTAAGTGCACGGACAGACCCAGTCCTCCCACCAACAGCATGAAAACAAAACAGAACTTCTGCTGAGTGTGTACACGTCTGAGGGCTGGCTTTTGGGGTTGCTGCCAGCAGAAACTCCCACAAAGTGGGCCACTAAGAACAGCAGACTTCTTGAGCTCTAGAGGCTGGGGGTCAAGGTGTGGGCAGGGCCAGTCCTTCTGGGGGCGGTGGGGGGGGGGGCTGTTCCTGTGATTCCTCCTTTTGGAGGCGTCGCCTCGTCTCTGCCTCCATCTTCAGATGACACGCGTCCAGCGTCCATGTCCAGATTTCCCCTTTCCGGAAGCACAAGGGTCACAGGGCCTCAGCCCCACCCCCATGACCTCATCCTTGGTAATTCCATCTGCAGAGACCCTGTTTCCAAATAAGGTCACAGTCTGAGGCCCTTAGTGCTGGGACCAGCTCCTGTGAATTATTCTGGGGTGGCAGGGGGCTGGAGACAGTTCCACCTGTAACAAATGTGTACACAACAGCACGTGTGTCTACATAGGTGCCTGCCTGTGTGGGCCCATAAAACATCTGTGATCCCATTTTAATTTTGATTTTTTTTTCTTTATGGCTGGCTCAGCCTGCCCTGGGGTGGGGCTGGTGCAGCATGTGGTGCTGGGGATTGAACCATGGTCCCTGTGGGTGCCTAAGCTTGCCTAAGCAGGTGCTTTAGACCACTGAACCACCTTGTGGGCCCCAGCGATCCCATTTTTTGCTTTTTATTATCCCACTGCCGTCATTCTGCAAGCATGTCTGCCCTCTGCCCTACTTCTGGAATCACTTTTCTTCTAGAAAGGGTGCTGCTTCTCAGGCACACAGCAACACCTCATTCTCTGCGCTTGAACTTGCAATCCTCCTGCCTCAGCCTCCCAATAGTGCTGAGATGACTGGTGTGTGCCGCTTTGCCCAGCTTCATTGATTGATTGATTGATTGTATTATAGCCAGCTCAGCCTGCTCTGGGGGTGGGGCTGGCACAGCATGTGGTGCCGAGCATCAAACTGTTGTGTTTGTGGTTGCCTAAGCAAGCATTTTAGACCACTGAGCCATCTTATCAGTCCTATTTATTATTTTTTTATTTTTATTTTTATTTTTTATTTATTTATTTATTTTTTTGAAGTGCAGTGTAATTCCGGCTGGGCTTGAACTCACCATGTAGCCCAGGCTGGCCTTGAATTTCTGGCCATCCTTCTGCCTTGGGCTCCTGGGCGCTCTGAGACCACAGATGTGCCACCGTGCCCAGCTGGCTGGTTTGATTTTGTTCAGGGCCATTCTCCATCCACTCTCAGATCTGAGGAAGTTTTGGGGAGCCTTACACACCACCCCCCTTGCCCTTCATCACTGGGCCTGGGCCAAACAGCATCAAAGCAAGCCCCCCACGCCCCGAGGCTGGTCTGGGGCCACCAGGACATCCGATCACCAGCCAGGGGAGGGGAGACGCGCTCTTGGCGTCTAGTGTGGCTGGGACGCTCCAGGGACATCAAAGGTTGCCAGGATCTGTCCAGACCCCAAGCCACGGCAGCCTGTCTTCCCCTGGGGGCTGAACCTTCATCTCCCCTTTCCGGCTCCCTCCATCCTCCGAGGGGCTCTCTCTGATCTTGGTCCCAAATCCAACCAGCCCCCTTTTCTGAGGGCACCAGTGTCTCTGCTAGTCTCCAGGCATTTAGGGTAAACTGTTCTCCCCCACCCTTGGACCTCTGAGCCAGTGGTGTACCCCTTCCCCTGGCCCAAGATCAGATGGCCTCGTGGCCTCTAAGCTGCCGTGGGGCAGTGCTGTCAAAGGCCAACACTTCCCAGACCCTTTAGGACTCGGGTCCAGAGCAGAGGAAGTTGCTCTCTGAACCTTGTCATGAACTAAGAATGAGATCTCCAGCTCTTATTGTTTGCTTTAAGACAGAGGCTCACTGAGTCACAAAGTTGCCCAGGCTGGGCCTCAGACTGGCCATCCTCCTGCCTCAGCCTCCTGGAGCACTGGGCTAACAGGTGGGCTTCACCATGCTGACTCAACCCAGCTGCCTGGGCTGACTTTCCTGGGTCCAGAGGCAGAAAGAAGGCTATGGGAGGCTCTGCTCTGCCCTGACCCTGGGGCCAGGCTGGGCTTGATCCTGGTTTCACTACCAGTGACCTACTCCTCCAGGCTAGAGACCAGATGTCCCCCATCTTTGCTGCATGTGACCCCAAGAGGCCTCTGCAGTGTTTCCAGGGTGCTGGATGATAAAGGAGAGGCCAGCCAGGCACCTGTCCTCTCAGTCCAGGGGGTTCAGCCCCCAAGAAATAGATCTCAGACACAGGGCCCAGGAATGGAGCTCAAATCCTGGGCCAGGCTCTTGTCCGCTGTGGGCTTCTGGCTGACACTCTGACCTCTTGCTATGAACTGGCCAGCAAGTGGCGAAGAAGTCCAGTGGAATGAGGGGTGGGCCGACTTGCCTGCTCTCTCTCTCTCTCTCTCCAAGCATTATTTCTCAAGGTCCAGAGGCCAGGCTGTCTGGCAGGCAGAAAGAACACAGGGGTTTACTTTTCCTCCCCCTGTATCTCCTCCACTGGGGTCAGCTGTATTTATCTCCCCCTCTTCTCTCGCAGTGAAGTTAAAGCTCTTTTTTCTTTTTTTTTCTTTTTGAGACAAGATCTTGCTATGTAGCCAGGACTGGCCTTGAACTCCTGGAGTTCCTTCTGCCTCAACCTCCCAAGTGCTGGGAATTACAGGCATGTGTCACCATGTTCAGCTTCTACTATTCAAGCACTCAATGGATCCCCCCCCCCCACTACTGGAGTTTGAATCCAGGGCCTTCACATAGAATTACACCACAAGCCCTCCTTTTTTTTTTTTTCTTTTTGATTCTGGGTATCAAACTCAGAAATTGGCAGGCAAGCACTTAAGCCACAGAGTGATCTCCCTGCCTGCAGCTCTCCTTTTTTGTTCATTTTTTATATTATTACTATTATTATTACTATTATTATTATTATGTATTTTGGGCTTTTAAAAAATAAGGTCTTAGTATGTAGTTCAGGCTGGTCTTGAACTCCCTATAGCTCAGCCTGGCCTTCAACTCTTGGTCATTCTCTAACCTCAGCTTCCTGAGTGCTGGGATTACAGGAATGCAACCACAAGCTTGCTCCCCCCTTAAACCTTGACACAGGATTTGGCTAAATTCTAAATTGCTCAGGATGGTGTAGAAATTTGAGCTCCTCCTGCCTCAGCCTCTCAGAGCTTAAGGATTTCACCACCATGCCTGGTCAGTTCTGTGACTTGATTTTTGTTTGTGTTTGTTTTGGTCCTGGGGATTGAACTCAGGACCTTGTCCTTGCCAGGTAGGCACTTAAGCCCTATCTCTCCAGCACTATTTTTATGACTTTTTAAACAGACATAGTACACATTCTAAAGCCAGGGAGACTGAGACCCTTCTGCGGTTAAGGCATTTGTCCTGGTGAGATGACTGGGAGAGGGGGAGGTTCTGGACTTCAGGATTTGTGTTCCAGACAGCTTCAACTTCCCGGAGGCCGGGCCTGCTGACGGGAAGGAGCCGCACCCTGCTACTGGCCGGCCTTGCAACAGGGCTGATCGGCTGACCCATTCACGGGTGGGCGGTGAATGGGAGCAGCCCGCACATCTTCCTGCCGCGGGGCCTTGACTCACCGCCCAGAAACCGCGTGAGGGTGCCTCGGCCACGTGGGGCGCCCGGCAACGCCTAGCTCGTTAAAGGGCAGCTGGTGTTACAACTTGTAGTCCCACTGTTATCCGTAATAGCTAATTAATTAGTGGTAATACGTCCTCTCGGAGTCCTATTGGGTCTCGGGGGCCAGGAAGTCTGCAGCCCAGAGGCGAGCTCTGACTGTCCCCACCCACCAACGCCCCAAACACACCCCATCCTCTCCGGCCCGCATCAGACTTTTCAAGCTACACAGGAGCCGGGATGGCCACACTGAGAGATGGGAGTCTGGGTGGGCGGCTCACTTCTCTAGTAGCTCTCCCAGATGTGTGGGCTGTGTTGCTGAACCCTCCTCGGCTTAAGGTCTTGTGAACTCCGGGAGTACAGACCAGGCTCTAGGACCGTGCGGGCGTCCAGGGAGGAGCCTCGCGTATGTATGAGACCACGCCCTTCCTATTGGTGATTGGCTGTCGTGTTCCGGAGCGCGGTTACCATTGGAGGAAGTGACCTCCGCTCTCGGCGATTCCCCGCCGCTGCCCCGCCCCTCTCGGACCTTGGTGACTTGGCCCTCCGGCTCTAACGCCTCCTAGGAGGTCGCAGACGGCGCTGCGAGGATAGCGGCGTGGGGAGTGAGCGCGGCGCGGCGCGGGTCCCGGGCTGCCCGGCCGGGTGCCTCCGCGCCGGGTGGACGTCGCCACTGCCACCGCTAGCGCCTGCGCTATGGGCCCGGGACCCCCCGTGGCCGGGGCGGGGGCGCCCCCGCGGCCGCTGTCGCTGGCAGCGCGGCTGAGCTACGCCGTGGGCCACTTCCTTAACGATCTGTGCGCGTCCATGTGGTTCACCTACCTGCTGCTCTACCTGCACTCGGTGCGCGCCTACAGCTCGCGCGGCGCCGGGCTGCTGCTGCTGCTGGGCCAGGTCGCAGACGGGCTGTGCACGCCGCTCGTGGGCTACGAGGCCGACCGCGCCGCGGGGGGACGCTGCGCGCGCTACGGACCCCGCAAAGCCTGGCACCTGGCGGGTGAGGACCTCGCCGACCCCTGTCGTCCCCGCCCGGGTTTTCTCTGTCCTTTTGTCTGTCGCGAGGCCCGGGCCTGCTCCACCTGTCGCATCACCTCAGTCCATACATCTGCCCATCTTATGACCTGAGCTCTCCTTTTGTAATTTTCTCCTGCGATCTGCGCCTCCGTCTATCTGTCTGCCTGCCTGCTTTATAATCTGAACCTCTCCCCGCACCTCCACCATCTGTCCAGCTTCCCAGTGCCCCAGTAGCTGACCAACCCGGGAATCTGTAACTGCTCTGTCCCCTACGTGTGTGGCCCTGTGTAGCTGTCTTGAGGCCATGATGACCTTCGAGTCACCCCCCCCCCCCAGTCTGTCTGTCCAATGTCCAGTCGGGGCATCCTGGCCCTCTCTGGGTCGAATCGGATGGCCCAGCATCACTCCTGCCTGTCAGGTCCCTTCGCCCTCCCTGTTAGAGTGACTGCAGCATAGCTCACTTGGCCCAGAGCTCACGCTGTCTGTGCCCCAGGGCACTTCGCCCATTCCTGCCTGGACTGGGACTGCCCATGTTTTGGAGGGTTGGAGGTGCTGCCCAAAGGGAGGGTTTGGGCTGGGTGGGCCTGGCAGAGTCTGGGTTGCACAGGCTGAAAGCTCTGATAAGGTGACTGCAGGGCCTCCAGATTAGCCTGCGTCTCTCAGCAGAAGTGCCCACTGCTGCGTCCTGGCGTCTAGGGCTCTCTGGGTATTTCAGGAGCAGGGCCAGGAACTGTGCCCACTCCTTGGCATTCCAGCCTGTGGTTGTCTGGAAACAGGGAGGTCACGGTTAGTTCTTTTTTGTCCTGGGGGCAGTGTTTTGACCCAGGACCTCCCTCTGGAGCAAAAATTTTTTTCAAGACACAGTAGATCACCTGGTAGCTCATAAATGGTGAAGGGGACTGGAAAGTGGACAGTGGTTTGACAGATGTCAGGGTCCCGTATGGAGCTATCGACCCCCACATACAGCTCTTCTCCTGGGGACATTTGGTGACAAGGGAGACAGTTGGCAGACAGGGTAGACAGAAGAACCAGGTGTCATCTGGGTCAGGCTGCCCTGGGTCTTTCTGGCAGAGGGTGTCACGTCTGCAAAGACCTTGATGTGGGACTCAGCTGCCTGGCTTTTTTGTGGGGAGGAGCCGGAGGCTCAAGGACCCAGTGTGGGTGACAGGGTTCCTGCATAGGTGTACTGGGACTGGCTCTGAGGGGATCCTGCTGAAGAACTGCATTTGTGTACAGGGCTGGGGTGCAGCCTTGATCCAGTCCACGCCCCATGTCTCATAGGGGCACATAGGGAGCCCCTCTGCAAGAGGAAGCCCTCAAGGCTTGTCGTGCCCAAGTGAGTGATGAGGAAAGTCACCCTGGCCTCACACCCACTTCTCTATTTCACCCCCACGTCTGGGTGCTGGAGATGGACTATTTCTGCCCCTTAGTGAGCTGCCCTCTCCACACCCTGTTAACCCTGGAGGCTTCTAGTCACACAGACCCTGTGGACTGGGCCAAATGGCGAGGATGAGCTGTAAAAAAGGCATATTAACTTTGGGGCTTTCAGGGGTGAGTGGGAGTTGGGGGCAGGGGTGCAGCATTCCAAGCAGTGGAAACAGAAACTGGAGCTCAGAGAGGCAAAGCTACTTGCCCAAGATCCTCCAGCCAGCCAGCCTGGCCTGGACAATTGTTAATGGCTAAGTAATTCCAGGTGGAATGTGGCTAGAGAGGCACATTTTCCTGAGAGAGTTCATAGTTCTAAAACCAGCTCCCAGAGTGCTCTGGTCTGCAGGCCCCCAGGAATCTGCCCCCAGGCTGGGGGCAACCCCGAGGTCAGTTCTAGAGAACCTGGTGGCTCTAAAGGGCAGGGGTGGTCTGGTTTCACTTCTCCATCTGGGCATCAGGGGGTGGGGTGGGTGAGGCCAGGTGATCTCCAGAAGGAGGGGAGAAAGTCCAGATGCTGAGGCTCCCAGCTTCCACTCCAGGCCAGGGAGAAGGGTGCATACTGGACACCAGATGGGATCTGGCTCAAGACCCATCCAGCGGACTAGGTTCTCAGCACCGTGCCTTAAGTGTGCCTCAGGGTCCTCATCTGGAAAACAGGGCGGTGCACACTTGGGGTGCAGATGGAGACCTGGTTTGGTTGGGTACGAGGTGCCCAGGACTCAGAGCCCTTCACTTTTCTGGGGAGCCTGCTGTCTGGTGGAGAAGCAGGAGAAAAGCGCACTGCAGACACGGGAGTTCAGGGCCTGCTCACTAAGGACTTCAAAGGAGCTGGCAGGGCCCAGGGCCAGAGGGGGCTGCCGAGGACGGGGTTGCACTGAGGCAACAGATATGAGAGGCAAAAGCTAGAGATGAGAAAGAGCAGCCTTGTTAAAATGAGGGAAGAGTGGAGCAGAAGGAGCAGCTGTGCAAAGTTCCTGGGGCAGCGTGGGGCCCAGGGAACTTCAGGAGCAGCGAGGACCCCGGGGGAGGGGAGGAGGGGAGGAGCTGGGTGGCCGTGCAGGGCCCTGCAGGATTTGGGAGACTTGGGCTTTGGCCCAGGGAAGTCAGAACTGAGGCAGGTGGGAGGGGGGGTGCGGGGGTGGGGGAGGAGAGTCAGGACCTAGTTTACATTTGCAGTTTTTTTCCCTGAGCAAGTAAGTAGGTAGTGTCTATAGGACTGTTCTCTGGAGCCTGTCTCCAGGGGCCTTGTGTCCCCCACCTCAGGGTTTACCCAGAAGTCTGCTGGTGCTTTGGCTGCTTGAGATTCCCCGTGAGTGTTGGAGCTGGGCAGGAGAAGGCTCCTCCAGAGAGGCAAGGGGAAGCTTGCCTGATGTGTCTCTGGGGGACCCTGCAGGGACAGACCGTGACCTCAGAACCCTCTCGCCTGTTACGTGCCTCAGTTTCCCTGCTGACCACGGTATAGAGGGCTTTGTCCTTTCCATGGAGTCAGATATTCCTGCCTTGGTTTACTTCTTTATCATGTTAGCCTGGGAGCTCTGGATTGCAGATCTCCAGCCTGCTCTGTAACGCAGAGCACATGGGTCCCGGGCCCTCTCCCTGCCTCTGTTTTATCCCTGCCTGAACCACCCCAGGATGCCCTGGGCCAGCATGCCAGCCCTGTGTGATGTCCCCTCCTCCCACCCACAGGTACCATCTGCGTCCTGCTGTCCTTTCCCTTCATCTTCAGCCCATGCCTGGGCTGCGGGGCATCCACCCCTGAGTGGGCCGCGCTGCTCTACTATGGGCCCTTCATCGTGGTCTTCCAGTTCGGCTGGGCCGCCACCCAGATTGCGCATCTGAGCCTCATCCCAGAGCTGGTCACCAGCGACCACGAGAAGGTGGAGCTCACGGCTCTCAGGTACCCCAGGCAGAGCAGCGGGGCCAGAAGCCTAGACGGGATGCTGGGGCTCCAGCCTTCCCGGGCACACATGCAAAATAGTGTATCAGTCAGCAAGTGATGCGTAATGTGTGGTCTCAGGGCCCACACTGGGTCTCATCCCACTGCTGCTGTGGGTCAGGAATCAAACAGAGGCTCCTATGTGGAGCTCACTGCTTGAGGTGCTGGGTGGGGATGAGCTCTTGGGGAAGGCTGGGCCCCATTTTGTGCTCACATCTTTGGGTGACCACACTTGTTTTCTGGCAACAGCAGAACTCAGTTTGCTATTTCCTTGGAGCCATCAGGGGCATGTCTGACCTCAAGGAGCCCATGGGTACTGTTTCAAAGAATCCCCTCAGTAGGCTGGGCCCTCATGGGACAAGCTGCTTTATTGACTCACTTTCATAGGGCTGGGGATAGAATCCAGGTCCTTACATGTGCTGGGAAAGCACTCACCACTCGACTGCACCCTAGTTCGAAAGCAAGGGATCCAGTTGCATCTTTTTCTGTTTTGGCAGGACTGGGGTTCAAACTCATGACCTTGCACTTGCCAGGCAGGCATTTATGCCACAGAGCTATCTCTCTGGCCCCATTTTTTTTTTTTTTTTTTTTTTTTTTTTAACACGAGGTCTTGTTATGACATTCGGGCTGGCCTTGAGCTCACTTTTGTAGCTCAGGCTGGTCTCGAACTCGCACTGATCTTCCTGCCTCAGCCTCCTAAGTGCTGGGATTACAGGCGTGTGCCACCAGGCCCACTTTCCAATTGTATGTTGAAGGTTCCGGCCTCCAGACCAGGTATCCACCCTCACCTCCGCCCACTCTGGCCTCCAGGCAACTTTGCCTTTGAGTTCTCCATTGTGGCCCCGAGAACTTCAGGCCTTTGGTCACCAGTGCTTCCTGCCCAGCATCCTGAGAGCCTCAAGCTTGGGGTTCTGGGTGGAACTGAGTCCAAAGCCTGTGGCTTCTCTATGACAGCACTTTGCCTAGTGAGTGCCACCTTTATGTGGACTCCAGAGTTGTCTGCAACCATGATGGTAAACATCTATCACCCCAGCATTCTGAGAAGCTGAGGAAGGAGGATTGCAAGTTTGAGCCCAGCCTGGGAAACTCTGATTTAGTGAGGCCCTGTCTCAAAATAAAATAAAAAGGGCTGTTGATATTTAGTTTTGAGGCTCTGTGTTCTCTCCTCAGTAATGGAAAAACAAAACAAAGATGGAAACTGAGTCTAGTATCAGGTCAGCGCCTCCTAATTTCTTCCTGGACCATTCTGCCTATAGGTAGCAAAGGACTGCGGACAGAATTCTGGAACCCTGGCCCTGGTGTACCAGCTTCTCAGTCTCAGGGTCTGTGTTAGGCTTAGGATGCAGTGGGGCAAAGCAGAGACAGCAGTTTCCTTGGGGCCCCCCAGTGTGTCAGTTGCCAATGGCACCACAGCCAGGGCTTCCCCCGAAGTGGCTGCCGTCTGGGTCCCCACCCCCAGGTACGCCTTCACTGTGGTGGCCAACATTGCTGTCTACGGGGCCGCCTGGCTGCTGCTGCACCTGCAGGCCTCCTCGCACCTGGGGCCCACTGAGGACATCACCATGGGTGACCAGCTGGGTGTCCAGGACGTGCCCGTGTTCCGGGTGAGCTGGGGCTAGGGTGGCTGTCCCAGGCTCCTCTGGGCCAGGAGAGCCCCTGCTGACCCTTCACTCTGTCCTCAGAACCTGTCTCTGGCAGTGGTGGGTGTGGGAGCCATCTTCTCTTTGCTCTTTCACTTGGGCACCCGTGAGCGGCGCCGGCCAAGGTGGGTGGAGGAACCAGATGAATACAGTCCCCTGGTGTCCGCAGCTGCTCAGCCCCTGCTACTCTGGAAACACTGGCTCCAGGAGCCAGCTTTCTACCAGGTATGTTGTGGGGAATGCACGGGGCTGCTAGGGACACTCGCTCTCTTAAGTGGTGCTATAGGAAGACAGTAGGTGACTCCCTTTTTTCACACCTGTGCCCAGGGAAGACATTACTAATTGATCACCAATCACTTCTTGGGGGGGAGGGCCAGGCATGACAGACATTACTAATCAATCACTGATCACCACTCTCTGCCTGGCCAGGTGGCAGTCACTATTAATGGGTCGGGCCAGCTGCAGGAACCATAGCCCAGCTCCCCTCTGCCTGTTCTTCTCCATCTGTCTACAGGTGGGCATTTTATACATGACCACAAGGCTCATTGTGAACCTGTCCCAGACTTACATGGCCATGTACCTTACCTACTCCCTGCACCTGCCCAAGGTGAGCCAACGAGGGAGGGGAGCCAGCCTGGGTCCTGGGCTCCAGAGCTGTGTCTGAGCCCTACCCCCACTGCCTGTGTCCTGACAGAGGTTCATTGCGACCATCCCGCTGGTGATGTACCTCAGTGGCTTCTTCTCCTCCTTCCTCATGAAGCCTCTCAATAGGTGCATCGGGAGGAATGTGAGTGGCTGCGGGTGGATGGGTGGGGCCCGGGACACATTACCGGGGTGAAGCCAGGATCTGGGCGTCAAGGATCATAGATCCTAGCTTGGTGTGGTGATCCATACCTGGGAGGTTGAGGCAGGAGGATCTCAAGTTTGAGGCCAGCCTGGGCAGCTTAATGACTTAGTGAAACTTTTTTTTTTTTTTAATGTATGTGGTTGTTGCAGGGTCTCACTACACAGCCTGGACTTGTGGTCCTCCTGCTTTCGGCCTTCTCAGAGCTGGGGTTATAAGCATGTGCCATTATGCCCCACCCAGACTCTGGCCTGCTCAGCCCATCCTGGGCGTGGGGCTAGCGTGGCATGTGGTGCTGGAATTGAGCCCTGGCTCCTGCACTTGTCTAAGCTTTCCTAAGCAGGCACTTTAGTCCATCGAGCTATCTCGCCCGGCCCAAGCCATTCTTAAAATAATACTAAAAGGATAGGGATGCAGCTCAGGTCCAAGACCCTGGGGTTAGTGCCCAGTGCTGCAACAAGAACTCTAGATCCTGCTTCTAAGCAGCTGGATTCTCAGCTCTGGAGAGGCCTAGAGTTCTGGAACTTTCTTGGGGGTGTTTTCTGCCAAGTGCTTAGAATAAGGATCAGAATCTTTGGTTTCTCTTATTTTGGGGCGACTACTAGTTTTTTTCTTTTTGTTTTTTTTTTTTTGTGGTTGTTTTTGGTTAGCTCTGCCTGCCCTGAGGGTGGGGCTGGCAAGGCATGTGGTGCTAGGATCAAACCAAGGTCCCCTGCACCTGCCTAAGCAGATGCTTTAGACTACTGAGCTATCTCACCAGCCTGTTTGGGTGTACTAGGGATCAAACTTACGGCCTCATACTTGCCAGGTAGGCACTTAGACCACTGAGCTATCTCCTCTCCTTTTTGGTGGTTTTTCTTTTTGTATTTTAGGGGAAAGTCTACAGGATGTTGAGGGTCTCACTACTAGGTCAGACTTGTAGTGACCTACCTCTTTACAGCCTCCCAAGAGCTCAGATTCTAAGCACGTGCCACCACCCCAGTCTCAATGGGGGGGGGGCATGGCAGGCCTGGGGATTGAACCCTGAGCCCCTGTGCCTGCTTGCAGGTGCTTTAATCCACTCAGCTGTTTGGCCAGCCCTTTTTTGGTGTTTTTTTAAATTTTATTTTATTTATTATTGTTTTTTCTTGTTCAGAACCTTTGTTTGTTTATTCACTCATTTTTATGGCCAGCTCAACTCGCCCCAAGGGCAGGGCTGGCACAGCATGTGGTGCCGGGGATCGAACCGCGGTCCCTGAAGCCGCCCAAGCTTTCCCAAGCAGGTGCTTTAGACCACTGAGCCATCCCGCCAGGCCCCCTTTTTTGGTGTTTTGAGATGGCTATATGCCTGGGTTGGACTTTAATGTGGATATAAAGAGCCACATGTTTGACTGGTATGGTATGACATGCCTGTCATCCCAACACTGAGGCTGAGGCAGGAGGATTGCTATGAGCTTGAGGCCAGATGGGGCTACATAGTGAGATCCTGCTTCATAAAACCAAAAAGAAAGGCACATGTCTTAGCAGGCCCTATGGTTCCTTGGGGACTGTCCCACTGATTTTTTTTTTTTTTTAAAGATTTATTTGGTTTAGGGTCTTGATATGACCCAAACTCAGACTTAAGTGATCCTCCTGTCTCAGCCTCCCCAGTGCTGGGATTAGAGGCATGCACCACCATGCCCCATTTCTGTGGCCTCTTGGCCCAGGGCCAGCATAGCATGCGATACTAGAGCTGGAAACCCAGTCCCTGTGCTCCCCAGGCAGGCGCTTAGGCCACCAAGCTCTCTCTGCTGCCCCTGAAGCTCTTTTGCTGGGGTTGGGGTGGAGGCAGCAGGCTAAGGACCAGAGAAGCCCAGGGTACCTGTGGTGTGTGCTGACAGCCTGGGCCTTCCCCCTGCAGCTCACCTACTTTGCGGGGCTCCTGGTGATTCTGGCCTTTGCTGCCTGGGTGGCGCTGACCAGCAGGCTTGGCGTGGCGGTGTACGCAGCGGCCATGCTGCTGGGCGCAGGCTGCGCCACCATCCTGGTCACCTCACTGGCCATGACAGCAGACCTCATCGGTCCCCACTCGGTAGGGATGGGGCTGTGGCCTAGGGAGGCTGGGGACTGGGACCTGCAGTCAGGTGCTGACCCTGGCCTGTCTCCCACAGCAAAGCGGAGCCTTTGTGTATGGTGCTATGAGCTTCTCAGACAAGGTGGCCAATGGGCTGGCTGTCATGGCCGTGCAGAGCCTCCACCCCTGCCCGTGAGTCCCTCCTCCTCCCCTCCCTCCTTCATGGGGAGGGCGCAGAGTGCCTACTATCTGCCATGCAGCCTCACAGCTCTGGGGTAGAGTTTCAGACAGAGGATGTCCCTGGAGTGGTTCGCAGGACAGGGAGAGTCCTGCATTCTTTGCTCTCCATAGTTCATGTATGGTCAGCAGACATGGCGTCTGCTGTGAGCTGGAGCCTGGGGACACGGTATGTAAGGGCAGGGAGTGCAAAGCCCACAGAACTCAGGGCTCTAGAGTTGGCACCAGGACCATCCAGGTACCTGACTGAAGCCAGCCTGGTCCCCTGACGTCACAGAACTCAGGTCAACGTCAGCCATATCAACGATGGGAAACCTGAGCATGTGACTGAGATTAGTGGTGGGTGACAGGAAGGGACAGCCTAGGGAGGCCTGGCCTACTGGGCAGGAGGCTGGGCAGGGCTTCCCCAGGGACTGGAGGGTATCAGAGAGTTCTAGGCCAGCCAGGGGGCCCAGGGGGCACACGCGGCCCATGCAAAGGCCCAGGGGCAGGATGGAGTCCCAAGGTACACAAGCAGAAAGGAGCCAGTGTGAGGAAAGGAGCTGGAGTGAGGGGCAGGGGACAGCAGGGGAGGCAGGGAGGGGACAGGCAGGCTGTGCAGAGGTCCGTGGGATGCAAGTAGGTGTGGACTTCTGTCCCAGGGAGGCGAGCCAGGAGCCTTGAAGACTGAGGGCAGAGGAGGGCGGGCCTGGCTCAGTGCTCACAGCGCCCTCTGGTGGTTGATGCGGGGAAGAGGCTGTGAGGGGAATGCACAGCAGGCAGCTGTGTGGCAGCGGGGGTGGGGTGGGGGAGTTGCTCAACCTGTCCCTCGGTCCCCAGCTCAGAGCTCTGCTGCAAGGCCTGCATGGGCTTCTACCACTGGGTCATGGTGGCTGTGACGGGCGGCATGGGTGTGGCTGCCACCCTGGCGCTCTGCAGCCTGCTCATCTGGCCCATCCGCCTTCGCCTTCGGAACCAGAACCGTGAGTCCCGCGCCCCTCCCAGACACGAGGACAGAGAAGCCACTGGGCTGGGGGTGGGAGTCCCTACTCTGATACCACCCAACCGTCCTTCTCAGGAGACCGGCCGTGACCTGAGAGCTCTGCAGCTGCGCACACGGAGGAAGGACCATGTGCCCTGGGGCCTGGTGCCCAGTCTGGGGACAGTTTTGCCAGCCCCAGATCTGGTGCTGCCTTGGGGTGGGGTGGGCGCCTCTCTGTGGCAGGGCAGGGAGCGAGGGTCTCATGGGCTGTAAGGCCCTGGGCAGCCCTGAGACCCTGCCAGGAGTCCCAGCTGTGGGGCCGGGCCCCAGCCATGTGGGCAGCAGGGCTGCCCAGGACTCCTAGGTCTTCAATGAGTAAATAAAGAGGTGTCCACTGGGTGGGGACCACACTTGGCTACTGTGTGTCTGAGGACAGTATGGGGACCAGGAGGCAAGGGCCACCCCATGTGGCACCTGCTGTCCCAGACCATGGTCACCTGGGACTCCCTTGGTGCCCAACAGCTCTGTGGCCATGCTGTCCCCTGATCAGGACAGCCCTGTGTTACCAGGGAGGCACAGGAGCTTGAGGGAAGAGGGGGCTCAGGCATCTGGCAGGGGTAGAGCAACAGGCGGACAGTGTGGGAAGCCCGAGCTTTATAAGAAGCGGTATGTATGGCCCAGCAGGAACCTCTGGGCAGTGGAGGGACAGTAGGGCTCCAGGTCCCAGTTCCGGATGCTCTGGGTAGTGTAGCAGGGACGCTGTGGCCAGGACAGGTTGGGCACATAGTTGGAAGCCCACTGGGACTGCTCCACCCCATACTGGTTCCTGTTGAGCACTGCAGGCAAGGACCTGGTCACCATGCGTCTGTCCGTGTTCCCCTCCACCTTGGGGGGTGTGCCTGTTTCCCCCGCCTCCCAGCCTAGTCCCCTGTTCGTGTCCTCACCAAACTCCTTGCCCCGGATGGGCCTGTCTCTCCACAGCACGCTCCCCCACCGGGTGCCTGGGCTCAGGTACTGGGCGGGGATGACGGGGTCATACCAGGCCGTTTCCCGCAGGTGCTTGGTATAGGCTGCGGGGCAAGAGGATGAGGCTTGGTGGCTGTGTCCTCTCACACGCTGGCTGGGGATTGGGGGGGGGGTGGTTGTGCACTCACCGGGGGGCAGGCCGTGCTCTCGGTGGCCATAGCATCCCTGCCAGTGAGTGTAGGCCTTGTGGCCATCCAGGGTGCTTAGGCCCGCGTGCCATACCTGGCCGGCTGCATCACGCCCCATGGGTGCATACTTCCATCGAGTTGCCTGCTTGATGGCTGGTGCCCAGCGAGGCCCCTCCAGGGACAGGTAGTCATCACTGAGGGCCGGGGACAGGGGCTCAATGTAGCCATTCCTGTGCCTCCTGGCTTCAGCTTGTTGGTCTCAAGAATGGGCACACTGATCCCTTTGCAAAGTTAGTCCTATAGTGCAGGCCCACTTTACTCCTGAGCCTCGGGCTTGATAGACGCCTCTGGACTCCCCTGTGCACACGCTCCCTCTGCCCAGGAGCTCCTGAGCCTCAGGAACCTTTTGCCTTTAAACGTTTTTTTTCTTGTTTCAGAACGTTTGTTTATTTATTTTTATGGCTGGCTCAGCCTGCCCTGAGGGAAGGGCTGGCACAGCATGTGGTGCCCGGGATCGAACCCCCATCCCTGCAGCCACCTGCAGGCGCTTTAGACCACTGTGCCATCCTGCTGGGCCCCTGCCTTTAAACTTTTTGCCCAAGACCAAAATGTCAGGAGGCAGAGGGGGAAGAAGAGGAGGTATCCACTCCTAGATACATTCTAAAGTCCACCTTGCCAGATGTGGTGGCCCTGCCTGTCATCCCCAAACTGGGCGGCTGAGGATGAGGTACCCTGGATGGCCACACAAGCTCACATCCAGCCTGGGCAACCTGGCAACTTGGTGAGAGCCTGTCTGAAGAAAGGGCTGAGGCTGGAGCACATCTGAAAGCCCTGGGATCGACCCCAGTACTACAAAAACTATAACTGCTTATCTTTTTGCCGGGATCCACAGATCCCAGACCTTTCCTCACCTCCTGATGTGGAGGCGTGGTCTCCTGAGGCAGCACAGGTGATGTGCACCTCGGCCCAGGGCAGTGTGCACCCAGGGGAAGGGACAAGAAGACTAGAGCGGCTTCACTGGGCAGGGCGGAAAGATGCAGCAGGGAAGGGCCAGCCACATAGCTCAGCCCACTAGGTAGACGCAGGGACTGGGGGTTCAAGCCCCAGGCCTGCCCCGCTGCCCTGGCCCTGCCCCAGGACGCACTGAAGACAGCTATTGAGACGGGGCATGGTGGCACAAGCCTGTAATCCCAACACTGGGGAGGCTCAGAACAGAAGAATCACTGAGTCTGATCTATGTAGTGAAACCCTGTACTATTTAAAAAAAAAAAAAAAAAAACTGCCAGGGATGGAGAATCCCTGGTGTGCCTTCCGCAGAGGTGTCTGCAGTCGAATGCAGGGCCTGAGTTCTGTCCTCAGCCTTTCGGTTCTGTTTGGAGACAGGGTCTCGCCTGCTAGGCTCCCCAGGCTCAGCTTCGGCACGGAGTGCACGTGAGGCCCCGACTGCCGAAGGGTTGGGCCTGCGTCCAGTGCTGCTAGCCCAAGGCCACTGAGCTGCACTGCCAGGAAAGGGGCCTGGAGCTGACTGGGCAGCAGGGAGGGAGAAGGGGCCACCACACAGCAGGACAGGACAGATGCCTCCCCGTCAGGGCTGAGACTCGGGGCCCCCTGAAATAAGGGACAGGGGTCACCTGTACAGTGGAGTGGGGAAGTCCACTTCCAAGGTGCCTGAGGGGACGTAGGTCCTGGCAGCTTCCCACCTCAAGGCTTGCATGGCTGGCTGTGTGTCCCCACAAGTGCTACCTGGAGGCCTCTGGGACTATTGTTGACATCAACAAAGGCCACTACTCTGGTGTCCTGGCAACAGCAGCCTGTGGTGTGCATGGGGTGCGTGATGGCAGGGGCAGTGAGCTGCTCCACAGCCCCAGAGCTCGTGGCTGTGACCTGTGAGACCCGCAGGGTCTGAGCCACCAAGGCTGTGCCAGGGCTCTGTGCCTGGCCTTACCCTCCTGGTCCTTTGCAAGGCCCCTGCGCCCTTCCCCTGGGGCCCTAAACTGCTCCTCCTCACTGCCCCCTCCTGCACTTTTCCAAAATGTGTGCAGCACGGGCAAGGGTGGCGCGTAAGCACACACAGCTGGGGAGCACAGCCGTGACGCTCCTTGGCGCAGATGTGAGATGCAGAGGACACGCAAAACGTGGCATGCAGCGTGGGCTCCAGGGACGGGCAGTGCCTAGGATAGGCAACTCTATAGTGGCAGGAAGTGAACAGGGTGCTCCCCAGCGACAACGGGGCCCGCTGCGACAGTGACGACTGCGCTGGATGGCTCATTTTATGGCACTGCTGTGTTTATTTCAGCACAGAAAATGTAAGCAAAACCAAACCCAAGGAACCTCCGAAATCCCCATCCCTTGCCACCTGCACCAAATCCAGGCCAGGGTCACGTTCCACCCCTAGGCTCCTGCTGGTCTGTGCCTCACCGGGCCATCAACCCAACACTGGTGGTGCTCGCCATACCTGGCTCCTCACCTGCCCTCCGGTCCCCCGTCAGCGTTACCCTCCATAGCCTTACCTCTGCCAGCCACACCAGTGAGCTGCGTCTGCCCCCCCCGGCCTTGGTGCGGCCACCAGCTGCATCCCCACATCCTCTGAATCAAGCCTTCACATTAGGCAGCCCAGCCCTTCCCACCCACCTCTGCCCCAGCCCACCACCTCCTGGATGCAGCAAGACACCCACCCAGGGGCCCTCCTCCACTTCTGTCTTCTTTCTTTAGCACAACTACTACTTTCAAAGATTGGGACTTGAGATGTCCTGCTCTAGGCACCAAGTCTCAGCCAACCTTAACCTCGCCAGTGTCCCTGGCACACTCCTGCCCTGGTCCCCCAACCCCTCAGTCTGTGCCCCTGCAGCAGACAGGACCTTTAGCTACCCCATCCAGCGAAGCCACATCCACCCTCTTGCCCCGCCCCAGCCTCTGGGTGGTGGCAGCAGATTGACCCTGGGCTTGGAGATGGCCGCCTGGGCGCCCTTCCCTCAGCCTGGGCTGTCTGGGAAGAGACCCCAGCAGCAGCCACCTTCCAGTGCAATCCAGTGCTTAGTGACAGTGACGCCGCATCCCATGGGAAGGAAGGCTGCTGTGTCCCAGGCTGGCTCCTCCCAGACCCTCCCTGCTTGCACCACCCAAACAGCCACGTGGGCTCCATCCTCGGGTCCCAGGAGGGTGACAGGAGGGGCAGCTCTGGGCTCTTTGGCATATACAGAGGGTTGGTGTGCAGGGAAAAGAACAAAAACAAACTCAAATAAAACCAAGACAGTGACCAGTGGAAACACACGCTTCAATGTCCACGCAGCATCGGGCAGCAGGGACATGGCGAGAGGTCCGACTGTCCACAGGGCAACGCGTCACTCCTACAACTTGGGGCAGGGTGGGGGCACTGGTGGTGGGGGTCTGACATTTCTGGGACAGGTCAACAAAACAGACACGAGTCTGAAGAGTCACAAATACGTATATACACATGCACGCACGCACGCACGGCCTCAGGGTGAGGCTGCCAGGGCAGGGCGCCCCAGCTATCCTGCTGCGGGGGACAGCCAAGACGGTTGGCCTGGAGCTCAGCCCCCCACCCCGCCTCAGGCAGACAGCGTAGAGGGTAGGGACAGGCAGGGAGCTGGACGAGCCATGGCAGGTCACAGGCCGCCCACGTGGTTAGACAGCGGCCCCCATCTGGTGGGAGAACCCAAGTCTCCTGGAGGGCAAGGGACCGCACTGGGGTGGGCGCAGGTGCGCAGACACCACAGTCCCATCCTGTGGTGACAAGTTCACTTGGAGATGTTCTTGGGTGGGACATGCCAGCCTCGAGATGTTCCCAGCTCGAGCTGCTATTGGCAGTGGCAGGGTGGATAGGTGCTTCCAGAAGAGCATGAGCCCCAGAGGGCAGGCAGACACGCAGGTCCGGGTGTCCATCTGCACCGACACTGCAGTATAGGCTGGGCCTTGGGCCGCAGAGAGATGGGGCCGGAGCCGTCCCGAGGGTCCTGCGTCCCACCCCCACACTGGTGGACATGGCTCACAGTCAGGCCTTTAATGAGACTCCTGCTGCCTCCAGTCCGGCACCTGCTCACCACTGCCTCCAAGATGGAGGGGAGCAGCGGGGGACACGGGTCCATGCAGGCTGAAGAAGTGGGGTCTCTGCCTGGGGACAAGGCGGCACAGCCGCCTCACGTGTCTACCGGATCCGAGTGAAAAGATTGAGCACCGACACAGACTCCTGTGGATAGGGGACAGGGGAACAGGGGCTGCGTGAGCCGGAGGACCCGATGCACACTATGAGGAACAGGCAGAGGCAGGGCCTGGGGTGAGGGCTAGGAGGCTGTACCAGGCCTGAGTCCCCAACAGGTAGGTGCTGGCATGTGACCAGGATTTGGGATGACACAGTGGGGGTTGGGGGTTGAGAGGACAGACTGGGGAGCAGAGGGGGGCGGGGGGCGCTGTGATACCGACCCACTTTACCTTTGTCGAGCGGGTTTTGCTAAAGACATTCCAGAACCTCAGGGTTTCGTCTCCAGCACCAGTGACAATGGCCTCTCCATCAGGGGACATTGCCTGTAGAGAGGACAGAAAGTCCTTGATGCCCACGGATGTCTGCAGGGGAAGCCAAGGCTGCAAGGTGAATGTGCATGGAGCCACAGAGATGCCAGTGCTTGGGTTTCTCCCGCGGTGCCACCGGCCCCAGGGCCTGCACACAGCCTACACGCTCCCTGCTCGACATGTTGGTGCTGGAAAGAAAAACTCAAGAGCCAGGACACCCAAAGGGGAATCCAGGGCTCCCGGCCAGCCTGGGCGGGCCACATGGCGGTGAGTACTGCTCCCTTCTGGCTCTCTTCCTTCAGGGAGTTATGTTTTGAGACAGGGCTTGCTGTGTAGCTCAGGCCACCCTTGCACTATGGAGCCCAGGGTGGCCTCAAGCTTGTGGTGACCGTCCTGCCTCCGTTCCCAAGCACTGGGATTACAGGTGTGTGCTACTGTTCCCAGCTGTCCTCATGGGTTTTTATGTAAAACAGAAGCACTTCTCCAAGGAGGACTACTGCAGGAGGCGGCCCTCCACACTGCTGCCAAGCCAGCACTGATGGCCCAGGCACTCACCAGGTAGAGGACGCGGTAGGAGTGGCCCGTGAGCTTGGCCACCTGTGTGAGGGACGGGTACTTCCACACGAGGATCTGGTTCTGAGAGTAGCCATGGGTGCTCACCTGCAGGTGGGGAGGTGACGGGCAGGGTGAGGGCTGCGGCACCATAGGTGCCCACCCCAGGCCTGGGCCCAGGGCAGCTGAGGGTTGGCGGGGGGTACTCACCAGCTCGTTGGCGTGCTTGGACCAGGCCAGGTTGCACACTTGGGAACCCGTGTCGATGCACTGCAGCGGCTGCCCCGTGAGCGTGTTCCAGAAGCGGATGCAGCGGTCAGCTGTGCCACCGCCAGATGCCAGCAGCCCGTGCTGGTGTGGGGACCAGGCGATGGCCTTGACGGCTGCCAGGTGCTCCGTGTACTGCTGCACAGGGCTGAGGCTTGAGTGGTTCCACACCAGCAGCTGGGGGTCAGATGCCATGAGGAGGGCACTGTGTCCCCACAAGCGCCTTTGGGACATGCCCTTCCCACCTTGCTGGCCCAAGTGCTGCTGCTGCTGCCTGTGTGGGACTGCCATACCTTGTTGTCATTGCCCCCTGAGGCGAGGAGCTGATGGTCTGTGGACCACTTCAGCCCGCACACCTCCTGCCGGTGGCCCTGAAGTCGCCGCTCTGACTGCAGGGGCGGTGTGCGGATGTCCCTCTGCAGGATCATACGGTCACGGCTCCCAGAGGAGAGCTGATCAGCATTCCAGGCCAGCGCTCCTGCAGGGCAGAGGTGGGGTGGGTGAGTGGGCCCAGCAGGGCTGAGGCCGGGCATGTACACAGAGGGGCGGGCAGCCTGCTGGCACTCACCAACACGTGCCGTGTGGCCCTCCAGCACAGATAGCTTCTTCCCTGCCGCTGCGTCCCAGATCTGCACGAAGCCCTTGTGTGTGCCCACGGCGACCAGGTTGCCCTGGAGGGACAGCAGGCATCGGGCAGTCAGGCCACCGCATGGGGACACTCACAGCTGGACCTGGTCTCCTGGGCTGTCCCTTGCCAGGGGCTTGGGCGCTATCTACACACGCTCACTGCAGGGATGGCCTATGGAAGATCCAGGTCCCCGTGTCCCTGTCATTCTCAACACCCATGGCTGGGCTCCCTGGGATACAAGCCTTCCGCTCTTACCCGCTCAGACCAGCCCACGGAGGTCACTGAGTCTCCTTCTACAGAGAGGTCACAGAGCCGAGTCACCTGGGGATGAGGTCAAAATGAACTGCCTGTTGGTCCTTCCACTCCAGTCCCCCAGGACCTCAGCTCATCCTAGTCCTGTCTGACCCTGAGGGCTGCAGAACCGAGTACCCTGGCAGGGATCAGGTGAGGAGAGGCCCCCCGCTCCTGCAGTGCTCACCTGGCTGGTGCACGCGCTCCACAGGTACACACAGGTGCCCAACCCCACGCTGAGCACATTGAGGGACGACCAGTCCACCAGGTTGAGGTAGAAGTCATCCTGCAGCTCGGGTGCATCCAGGACCTTGAAGGGGATCTTGGAGATCTTGCGTGTGGGCTTCCTCGGGGACCGCAGCAGCTTCTGACTGCACAGCCGGGACATGAGGGCCCAGGGCCGGCCATCACGTGTCCCCTTCCCAGCAGCTCCCACCTGCGCCCATCACTGCCCGCCATGTGTCTACACGGTGATTCTCCACACTACCTCTGTGCCTGTGGCCACTGTCCTGGGGGCCACTTGCCCCCTTGTTAGCACCCAGAGGAGGTCTCAGCCCTGCCCACTTGAGTCCTGACTCACCTCTTGTTGCTGACAGGAGACAAGGAATATGGGGACACATCATTGCCATCATCAGGGCTGGCGCGCTTGGTGCTGAGGGAATACTGGGGAAGGGACACCACTGAGTGGGAGCTGCACCCCGGGGACCCCTATCCTCCAAGCAGGAGTGCAAAGGCTTGAGCAAGAAAGGCAACTGAGGGTCTCCCCGAGTTCTCCTCCTGCACAACTACAGGGCAGGCTCCTGACCCTGAGACGGCACAGACGGCTCTGCCTTCCTCCCCTGGCATCTGGCACAGGTCCCCATCACCCCTGACCCTGCCCTCTCTGGTATTTGGGTGCCTGATCAAGGCTGGGGCGGAGAAAAACCCCTGCAGGGCTTACCGTGAAGAGGCCCTTCTTCTCAGGTGTGGAGGGCTGAAGCCTCCGGTCCTCTGTCTGCGGGTCCTGGACCTTCTCGATGCCAGCCCCCAGAAGCTCGTTCTTCAGCAGTGCTGAGTAGGCCAGGCCATCTGTGAGGCAAAGCTTGTGAGTGGGGTGGGGCGGGTGGCAAGGGGGCGTGGTCAGGTGCGGGCGGGGCATGAGGAGCTGTGGGTGTGGCCTGGCCAGGGGGCATGGCTTGGTGCAGAACTGGATCTGGAACCAGTGAACAGGGGCCATGGACAACTCTCCTACCTTTGCCATTGTCCGAGGTGGCATCCTTGGCTTTGCGGTTCTGGCTGGGTGACTTCTCGTTCTCCTGTGGGAGAAGGGGCAGGCAAGGGTGATGGCCACCACCCAAGGTCCCCAGTTCCGCCCGCCCAGGTGGACCCTCACATTGATGCGGTGGAAGTTCACACTCCAGTTGGCCCCAGCCCGCGAGGGGATGAAGCGGTCACCGTGCTTGCTGGGCGAGGACACCGGGGAGTTGGCTGGCGTCAGGGTCCGCCGCATCTCAGCGACCTGTGTGAGGCAGGTGGACCTGTCAGCCTGAATCCCCACCCCCAGAGACCCCCCCCAGCACGACAGAGTCGGGGGGAGATACATCAGAACCCCAGGGCCCAGATGGAGGGGTGAAGAGGTGGGGACAGGTCAGTAGACAGGCAACAGACCACCCAGACAGGTGACTGCCCACAGCGGCAGGCATCACAGCTTCTGTTTCCAAGAGCCGGGCGTGGTGGCACACGCCTGGAGTCCCAGCACTTGGAAGGCTGAAGCAGGAGACCAGTGAGTTCAAGACCAGCCTGGGCTACAAAAGTGAGCTCAAGGCCAGCCTGAATTGCACAGTCATACCCTGCCTCAAAAAGACAATAAAAAAAAATAAACAAACCACCCCAAGCCCAGAGCATCTTGAGCACAGACACAGAGCACTAATCCTGGAACTGTTTGGGAATCTGTGGCTCCACCACTCCGTTCTAACACAGCAAGATCCTCAGAAGCACAGACCACCCAGCCACCAGCCACCCGAGTGGCGAGGCAGACACCTCGCCCTGGGCTCACTGCCTGCAGCAGGCGGTCACTAGCACCCATGAAGCCTGGGCCATCATCTGCTTGTCCTGACCATGTCCTGCTTGCACAGGGATCTGCTGTGAGCTGTTGTATGTCCCTCCTAAGGACACGTGGCATTCCTGGGAAGGGACCCTGCTTGAAAATAAATGGTCAGTGTGGATAGAATTAAGACCCACCACCAGATGAGTCAGAAGACAGGCCTGGGCCACTGTGACCCGGGCCCTGGTAAGCGAGCCACACATGGGAACAGTCACGTAGGAGACAGGGACAAGAAGGAGCATGCTCCAAGCCAGGGGACGCCAAGGATTGCCACCCCACAGCTGAGAGGACAGAAGGGCTTTCTGCACCTGTTCTGGGGCTGGGGTTGCAGCCCTGTAGCCCTGGCTACCCCTAATCTCTGCCCGAAGGCCACATCTTATCCCGCCCCATGGCTCTGCCACTGCAAGGCCTCAGGGTGCTGCTCCACGGCCCCATGGCACTGTGGGTCCCCAGCTCCCAGGCGCCCAGTGGGCCCTCTGTGCACCACCACGTAGGCCCTATGCATGTCCCCTTCCTTGTCACCCCCCCCCGTGTCCCTCACTGTCTAGCTGCACCCCTGCAGGCTCAGGGGTCCCCAGGAGTAAAGGCTCAAAGTTGCCATGCAGAGAGGCCTGGTGGCTGTGGCCAGCACCCCGTCACTGACCCTGGCTCTCTGTGGCACCCCCGGCCTCCTGCTGAGCCAGGGCAGCCGCTCCTTCCTGCTGTTGGGTGCAGTGGTCTCCAGGTGCATCTGTGCAATGTTAGCATGGACTCTGTTTTGTGGTTGTCTCTAGGGTGGCTCTGCCACAGCCTAAGGCCACATTCACTACTAGAATCCCAGAATCCCAGGACTGGATCAAACAGGGAGGAGCTCAGAGGCGCTGGTTAGTCCAGGCCATTAATGAAAGCCACACATAGTACCACTAGCACCCCAAATAGACCAAGTACCCTCCGCCCATAATAACCATATCAGTCAGCGCAGCTGGGACTCTGTGCCAGACCTAGGCAGGGCTACCACATCACTGTGCCATGCTCTGTGCCCCATCCTGTGCTGTGTGGTGTAAGTCTGCTTAACCTCACAGGGGCCTGGGGCAAGGGTGGTCGGAAACTGAAAACCAGGTACCAGATGCCACCAGCACAGAGGCCCAGGCAGCACAGCCTAGGGACCAGACAAGGTGGAGAGAGTGGGGATGAGGCAGGAACAAGGGGGCTCCCAGGCTGTGCAGCCTGAGACAGAGGAGATGACACAGGTCCCCAAAGGCTTCTTCCCGTTGTCATCAGTCCCACCTGCGCTGGCCACGTGGCCTTGGGAGAAGAGCAGGTGGTCCCTTCCGTGCCCAGGGGTGGAGGCATTGCAGGGATGTGGCACATGCATGGCCTGGAGCCACCAATGAGGAGTGCTCCAAGGACAAGCTTCGGGGCCACTGTTGAACTGTGCCTAGTACTCACACACGGCATGGTGTTCTCGTTCTGGATGATGATTTGCCGCAGCAGCCGGCGCTCATAGTCCTGGTCCATGGTGGGGTGGGGTGGAGCAGGGTGGGGTGGGACAGGGCGGGGCAGGGCCCAACAGCAGAGCTCAACCTGCAGCAGGAAGGGCAGGAGGTCAGTGCCCATGGCCAGCAGCAACCCAAGAGTAGACCAGGGTTCCTGCAGGAACAGGCTGGGCCTTCAGCCAGAGTAGGGGCTCCTCTGCAGAAGGAAGCCTTCACTACTGTGACCCCAGGTCCCTCCTCCAGCCCACATGTCCTGCAAGCCACCACCAACTTGGGGACCCTGTCCTGTCCTTGGGGGCCCAGCTGCCAGAGTCTCTGCCCATAGGCTCCGGGGGCAGGCAGGGAGCTGGCAGAGTGGGGGAGGTCCTCCCGAGCACTGCCTCCTGCCGGCCTGCACGGGACTCCAGAGCCCTACTAGAGGCAGCGCAAGTGTGTGTGGAGTGTGCGTGTGCAGGGACCATCACTTAACTCCAGAATGTATGAAGAGGCACGACAGGCGAGTGGAGGCCAGGCCAAGCCAGAGCAGCCATGGCTTGGGGACACCACATTCAGGAGCCCTGAGGGTTCAACCTCATCTGTGACACTGACAGGCAGCCAGAGGCTGGAAAAGCCTTGCAGGGGAGGTGAGGAGGGAAAGCGGAGGCAGCTCATGGGCCCAGGGCCAGCACCCACTGGGTTAGACAGCACCGCAGAGGCCAAGGGCAAATCCAGACCTCCAGACCGCCTGTCTTTTTTTTTTGCGAGCTGGAGATTGAACTCAGGCCCTTGTGCTTGCCCGGCAAGTGCTTATTCTACTGAGCTATCTTCCCAGCCCCCTACCTGCTTTTTAAATAAAATTTTAGCCAAGCATGGTGGCACACACCTGTAATCCCAGAACTGGTAAAGCTGAGGCAGGAGGATCATTGAGTTCAAGACCTGCCTGGACTACAAAGTGAGTTCAGGGTCAGCCTGAACTACGTAGTAAGACTGTATCTCAGAGATTAAAAGTAAAATTTGAGACTGGGCATGGTGGCATGTGCCTGTAATCCCAGCACTTAGGAAACTGAAAAACAGGAGAATCACTACCAGTCCAATCTATGTAGTGAGACCCTGCAGACACTGTACTAAATACATAAAAATAACATTTTATTGGCACACCTCATCCAAACATCAACCCAACCCCATCCTCTCCCTGGCCCCGGCGATCCACTTGGCACTGGCTCCTCGAACAGCTAGGCAGAGTTCCCAGGCATCTTGGCAGCTCTGCCCCAGGACAGACACCAGGAGAACTGAAGCACAAGTCCACACACAACACCCCAGCAGCGTGAGGGCCATTCACTGAGTGACGGGTACACACTGCGGGACATCACTGGGTCACACATGGGGACATTGCTTGGCCAGGACTGACACCATGGGCCAATAGGCCCTAAGGACACCATGCTATGACGCCGGGTGCAGGAGACCGCGTGGGGCTCCACTCCCAGGTCAGCTCCCTGTATTCAGCAACTTCACAGCAACAGGCAATGGAATAGAGGCATTCTACCTGTCACATAAACACGAGCCCTTAAGGTGCTCGCAAACAGGCCCGGGCCACAGCCTGCAGTGCAGCAGGGTCAATGTGCTGGCCTGCGTCAGGGTTCTTGTCTTGGTCCTGCCAAGGTAGCAACTGCATTGGGAGGACGGTGTCAGATGCGTGGCCACCTCCAGTATCTACTGCAGCCTCAGCTAAGTTCAGAACGAACTCTGCCTGGCACCACCAGCCTCATCAAGGACTTCGACAGTGACTAGCTCACCCCTGCCAGGTGGGTCCCACCCCTCGCCATCCAGTTCTCGGGCTGAGGAGTGCATGCTGTGGGATTCGGTCTTGTTGTGGAGGAGGCTCATGGCAGCCCACACCCAAACTCAAAGAAAACATCTGGTCCTGCTATGAGACAAAAGAAAACCTATAGGCTCTTTTTTTTTTTTTTTTTTTTTGTCTTTTTGAGGTAGGGTCTCGCTATGCAGTTGAGGCTGGCCTTGAGCTCACTTTTGTAGCCCAGGCTGGTCTCGAACTTGCACCAATCCTCCTGCCTCAGCCTCCCAAGTGCTGGGATTACAGCCTATAGGCTTTTTAAGAAGCACTGGTCAATTTGCAACTTAGTGCGACCTCAGACTGGAATGCATTCAGGTGGGCAAAAACCAGTAATGAGATTGCTTGAGGGACTCTGTGGGCAGAGGAGGACATGCAGCCCTACTATGGGAGATGGAGGACAGGGACAAGCCCTCCAGCAAGTGTCCCCGAGGAGATCCTGGGCAAGCAGAGGGTGGACAGGCAGACCCAGCTGCAGGCAGAGAGGCTGAAGGCCTAGCTAGGGCTTCTCCGTCCCTCCAGCAGACACCTGGGATGAGAAGAATCCTGCAGAGCAGGTGCTGCCATGGGAAGAAGGCGACATCCTGCCGACTCTGTATTTGTTTTTTTTTTTTTGTTTTTTTTTTTTTTTTTTTTTTTTT